>JABUQX010027302.1:0-5000 GCA_015478945.1 Trachelipus rathkii | reverse complement strand
GCACCCGAATATTTCGCACCGCACCGCACCGCACCGCACCACACCTCTATATTTCAATGCGCATGCGCACCTCACCGCACCACACCGCACTTGGCGCGTCGGCCAACCCTATTTTGTATCTTATTAAATGTAACCTCCCTCACTTTAAAGCTTACATCTGGGCTCAACTGAGAAAGGTGTTTAGGGAAATGTGTTTTAAAGATTTCTTTTTTTCTACACCCTTGTTTGATAGGCAGAATGTGCGGTGGTGACAATTTTTTTTTTTTTTTATCAGAATTTATTGTACAACACCTAAATCCTTTGTAACATACAAATTTGGATATTACATTTTAAAGAACTAGAAGTAAAAAAAAAAAAAAAATTTCAAGTCATTGTCAAAACTTTGATATCCTGTTTTCCCTTAATTCAAACCTGGACGACTATGGAAATATTCCTCCTACTCTTCTTCTCAGGGTCCCATGTCTTTACCTGCGATTACACTTGATCGGGTGCAAGGAACCCCAAAATCTACGAACGTTAGAAAGGTTAGCGACCCCGAAGGCATTCATCCCCGAGTTTTGAGGGAGTGTGATTCTAAACTGGCGTCATCCCTCGTTCAACTATACCCTAGCACTTTCCATCAGTTGAAAGATAGCCGCTCTAATCCTTCTAACTATCACCCAATAGCATTCACTTGTATTTATCCAAGATCTTTGAAACCATTCTCATTTCTTAGATTATCTGAAATCCCATTCCCTTCTTCCTGATCATGAGTATGGTTATCGGTGTTCGAGGTCTACCTGTGATATACTTACCCATCTTACTGATTTATGGCCTTATGCCCTAGGAACTATGGCGGAGGCTTGTAGTGACGCTTGACACATCCAAGGCATTTGATCAGGTATGGCACGCGTCACTGCTCTCCAAGCTACCCTCCTTCGAGTTTCCTCCTTCTCTTTGCTAACCTATGTCCAGTTTATTTTCAAATCGTTCAAAATCGTCCGTTATTGATAGATAGAGCGACTTCTTTTCTTGTTAATTGAGGTGTTCCTCAGGTTATGTTTTATCCCCCACCCTATTCATATTTTCCATTAACGATCTTCTTCACGCTTACTCCTTCTAACTCGTATCCATTCATATGCCGATGACTCAACCCTCCATCTTCAACTCATTTCAAAAGAATATGTTGCCTCTTTTGCTTTCTCGAGTTGTCTCCTCTCTTTATTCTTTTCCAACTCTGTTCTCACTGATTCCATATAATTTCCAGTGGGTCGTCTCAGCCTTGTGAAATTCAACTCTGTTTTAAAAATCAGAACTTAACAAACTTTCTCTCGAAGATACCTTCTGACTCTCCTATTCTCTTCGATTGGTTCTATCAGCCTCCCATGTTGACAATATAAATAAGCAAACTTTAAACAAAACAAAAAAATGTCTGTTAAAACCTTATATCACAATTATGTGCTAACGCGCCCTTAAATAAGTTAGGGATCCTGTTTAGACTGCGAGACGTTCTTTTCTCTTCTTCAGTTAGTTCACTCAACTAAACAAGGATCTATCCGCAGCTTTTATGGAGTACTGCTATCATAACTTGGGGGGGGGGGCTCTGGTTTTACCTTGTTTTTGTATAGGGTCGGTGTTCAAAAGACTTTTTAAACGGATACGCCACTTTCCAATTCATCTGATCTTCCGTCTTTACGACAGCATGTTGGAGTTCTCTCTTTATATAGGTTGCCATTGCGGCAAGGTATTGAGGGAAACTGACCACTAGTTTGTACCACCCACCTTTTACGATTGCTCTTAGCAGCACAGAGGGGTGCAATTTCTGCACAAATTTTCTTGTTGACAATGTAGCCTTGTACGTTGGCGGTGCTTCCTTCTATTGCAGTCACCCCTGTTCTGGTGGAATTCTCTTCAATCTTGTGTTGCTGAATTTCCTCACTTTAAGGCCAGCGGTCTCTGCCTCATCTGCAAAATTTTGCGTAATGACGAAGATTCTATAGGGTTTAAGGATTAAAGAATACATTTTACTACCGTGGGTAATGGTGGCAGAACGAGGACAAGTGAATTTTCGGAATGGTCTCAAACAACCGTCATAGTTCGAAGAAAATTCTTCTGGACGAAACATTTCATCCTACCCAGGAACTGGAATCGGAACCCCTACAGTTGTCACAAAGAATCGGTTACATGTAGATGTCCTCAAGCTCCCTTCCTGTCGGGGTTAAAAGTATCTTTTAACTCTTATCGAATCATCGAATTTCAAAAATCTTAAGATCCTAAGACCCTCGTTCACAACCAAACGAATCCCAACTCAATTGCACATCCGAGATCAAGAGAAAAAAAAACTGACTGACGAAACATTCGATGAAGTTTCTTCAGTAAAGCAAGGAAGATCTTATCACGACGAATAAGAATCTGAATCAGATCCTGTTTCAAATCAAGAGCTACTATTTTCGGGATTCATGTAGGAGTGGATTCGGATTCCACTTAGTATGAAAAGGGCTTAAGTTAAGGAGGTAGTCGGAACCGGCGAATCGAATCAACATCTTTATAAATTAAGTCTTAATGGGATCGGAACCAGGTTGGATTATTTTATAACGAATCCAGTCTTTCTAATTAAAATACAACAAAAACACTCAGGCTCTATTAAGTTTTACTAGAAAGCAAAGTTTATTATTATATTATTATTATTATTATTATTATTATTTATTATTATTATTATTATTATTATTATTCATTATTATTTATTATTATGTAGAATACACTAAATTATGTAATTGAAAAAACTTGACCAATCAAATTCGCTGTACTTATGATATATATATATTATATATATTATATATATATATATATTGATATATATATATATATATATATATTATATATACTATATATATATATATAATAATGTATATATATATATATATATATATAGTTTATAGTATATATATATATATATATATATATATAATATATATATATATATATAGCCTATTATTATATATATATATATATTATATATAATATAATATGATTATATATATTATATATATAGTATATGATATGGTTCATATGTGAGCTGGATGACCCGCGTTTCTCTGAGTCATGAAATTGACCTTATTTGTTACATTTTTGTTTTAATTTTGTTGTTGTCGAGGGTAAAAAAAAATTATTATAAATCTGAAATGATTTTAGTGAAGGTGAAGTAGTTAAAGTTTAAATTTACTTTCAAGTTCAATTAATAGTTTAAATATATATATATATAGTATATATATATATATATATATATATATAGTATATATATTATATATTAAATATATATATATATATATATATCATATATATAATATATATCATATATATATATATATATATATATATATAGTAGTATATATTATATATTATTATTAGAAACTTCATCCAAAACCAAGTTAGTGCCGGCCGGAACCGGAACTTTCCGCAACCTTTGAAAAAATTCCGGCCGGAACCGGAACTTTTTCGACTTCGAGAGCTAAAATTACAAAAGCTGCGTTTCAGAGAAGCCCGGACTGCAGGCCCGGGCGGGAACACCATGCATCGCTTTCCAGAGCCCGTTTGCTCACTTCTACGTCACTTAAACGTCACAGTCAGGCGCCCGTTGTTAAATCCTCGATTTCGAGAATTAATAAACGGGCGGGCTGCGAGAAAGAATACTTTGTTTACAACAAATCTTTTTACAAGGACATGTTTCGGAAATGGGCTTGCCAAAATTTTTTAACACTTTAGTTAACTTTTATATTAAGGGATACTAATAGTTTCGCACTCATTTCATGTAAAATATGAATACAAATAAGTATTAAGAGTAATGCTTAGCAATGCCAGCTTGATCCGACGGGCGCGCTCGGGCGTTCCAGGTACTAAAATTCCTGTTCTCTGATTGGTTAATGTAATTTTTTATTCAATTCGAAGCGCTTTTGAGTCGATTTTGCACACGGACTGCACTCGCGGCTCTGAAACGCAAGCTATTTTTTCTACTTAAAAGTTTTCTGATTAACAAGTGGGTCTCTCTAGAAGTATCCGTCATCTTGTCATATCCTACTGTGAGCTCTTAGTTCTGCAAGCCAAAATTGGGATAAGCGGTTCAATAAATTTATTAAGTAAAAAAAGGATATACTTTGCTGCGTATTCCCAGAAGCCCGAGTTGCGCCCGTTGTGCAAAACTCGACTTCGGAAACGCTTCGAATTGAAAAAAATACATTACCAATCAGAGAACAGAAATGGCCGATGCGAGCTTGCGTCGGATCACCTGGTAAGTGGAACAATACTCTTATCATGGGCGTAAACAGGGGGGGGCAGGGGGCACTTGTCCCCCCTTAAATCTTGGCGAAATAAAAAATTGAACCTTATATTTTTGCCGACGACGTTTTTAAGGGTTTATTAGGGTTGGAAAACTGAAAAAGATACAATCAATCGTAGATAATGAATAGTAATTCATTAATTACAAAACGTATTATTAAATATTATTAAATATTATATATTATCATATATATATATTTATTATATATATATATATTATATAGTAATATATATTATATATATATATAGTATATATAACATTAACTATACACCCTATATATATATATATATATTATATAATATATATATTATTAGTATATATATTCAGGGCGATACTCGTGTATAGGAGCGATGGGGCGACCGCTCCTCCTTCATTATTTAAGCATAAATTCTGAATTAAAACACTTAATTAAAAAACAGCCATGTTCGTCAGATGTAATGATAAAATGAATTGAATGCAAATTTTTTAAAAACTGTTTTGTACATAAGGCAGAAACGTGACGATGGGTTCATCTAATAATAGAATCGAATAAAACATAACCTCGTATCAGTTGTATGGGGGTTATTTTGAATTTCTTCATTTATAAAAGAAGCGGAGAGTGAGCGAAATAAGTTTCGCGTCCAACTTACTGCTAGAGTTCATTGTAAAATTATTACGTCTGCGCAGTGGGATACAATCTTCTTCTCTT
>JABUQX010027301.1:32500-53316 GCA_015478945.1 Trachelipus rathkii | reverse complement strand
GGGTGGTTTTAAAGGTCACGTGTTCTTTTTTGGAAAAGTTAACCTAGGATGAGTGGTTGTAGGGTGTAAATCGGTAACCGTGTCTTCTATTTTTAGAAGTTAAGCCCTAGGATGGGGTAAATGGTACGTGTGTGTTTTTTGAAAGTTAAGCCTAGGATGGAGGGCGAAGGTAAAATGGGTCTTTTTGAAAGTTAAAGCTAGGATGGGGCGGGTTGTGAGTAAATGGTACGTGTCTTATTGAACAATTAAGCCTAGGATGCGGGTAAATGGTTACGTTGTCTGTCTTTTGGGAAAGTAAAGCCTAGGATGCGGGTGTAAATGGTTACAGTGTCGTTTTTGAAAAGTTAAGCTAGGATAGGATAAGTTAGGCTGGAGTAAATGGTACGTGTCTTTTGAAAGTTTAAGCATAGAATGGGGTGTGGGTAATAGGTAAATCGGTCTACGTAGTCTTTTTGAAAGTTACAGCCCTAGGATGGGGAGAACAAGGTAAATGGTACAGTGTCTTTTGAAATGTTAGCTAGGATGGGGTAATGGTAGTCGTAATGCTTTTTTGAAAAAGTTAAGCCATAGGTGGACGCCGTAATGTACGTGGTCTTTTTGACAAGTTAAGCCTGAGATGGAGGAGGTGTTAAATGGTTTTACGTGTCTTCTTATGGAAATAAAGCCTAGGATGGCGGGGTAAAATGGTACCGTTGGTCTATATTTGAAGTTCAAAGGCTAGGATGGGGTAAGAATGGTTACGTATGTCTTTGAAGTAAAGCCTTCAGGAGGGAGTACATGGTACGTGTCTTGTTGTTTGCAAGTTAAGCCTAGGATGTGGGGGTAGTACAAATGGTACCGGTTCTTTTTATTTGAAAGTTAAAGCCTTAGGGATGGAGGGAATGGTACGTGTTGCATTTTTTGAACGTTTTAAAAGCCCATGGTGGGGTTACAATGGTAACGTGTCTTTTTGAAAAAGTTAAGGCCTAGGATGGAGAAATGGTACGTTTGTCTTTTTGAAAAGTTAAAGCCTAGGATGCGGGTAAATGGTCACGTGTCTTTTAAAGGTTAAGACCATGGATGGGGGTTAAGGGGTACTGTCTTTTTATGGAAATTTTTTGACTAGATGGGGGTAAATGGTACGTGTCTGTTGAAAAATCTAAGACCAGGGATTGGAGACGTGGTAGTAATGGTACGTGTCTTCGGTTGAAAGTTTAAAGCCCTAGAGCATTAAGAAACATGGGAGTAAAGGTGGTTTACGTGGTCCTTATTGAAAGTAAGCTAGATGGGACAGGGTGAGGTGGGAGAAGTAAATGGGTGGTGTTATGATGCTGTCTTTTGTGAAATTTAAGGAAGCGTGAGGAATGGTAAGGATGGGGAGGGGAGGAAGAGGAGAAGTGGCGATGGAGTTAAATAGGTATTTAACCGTGGTTGATCTTCTTGAAAACGTTATAAAGAGCCCATAGTGATGGAGAGAGAGTGAGGAAGAGAGGTGAGAAAGAAGGGGAGGGTAAGGAGTAGAGTGGGCGAGGGGGGTAAATGAGTACGTAGAGTGCTCTTTCTGAAAGTTAGCCTAGAGATGGCGGAGAAGGCAAGCGATAAGGGAGGAGAACAACCAGAGCGGAAAGCAGGCGACGTGGTGATAGAGGAAGTGGACGGCGCGAGTCTGAGGACGGGATGTGTGTCAGGAGTGGTATAACGGATGTAGATGAGTCTGTTTTGTGAAGAAATTGAAAGCCCGATGAAGGATGGGGAAGAAACTGGTAGGAATGGTTACGTGTCTTTTGAGAAGTTAGGAAGCCGTAGAGGACGATGGGAAGGGGAGGGCGAGAGCAGAGAGAGATCGACGAGCTGGAGGGGCGTGGGGTGAGAGAGGGGAGAGAGGAGGGAGTGAGAGGAGGAGAGAGGGAGGAGGCGAGAGAGACGAGAGAGAGTTAACGATGGAGAGTACGGTGATGCTTATTGAAAAGTTAAGAGACGAGAGAGAAGAGAGTGAGATGAGAGAGAGAGAGAGAATGGGGGAGAGAGGAGGAGGAGAGGGAGGGAGAGAGAGAGGAAGAGAGGAGAGAGAGGCGGGAGGGCGAGGAGAAGCGAGGAGGAAGGAGACGTGGGGGAGTAAGATGGATACGTGATGAGAGTCTTGATGATGAAGAAAGTTAGAAGCCTAGGATGAGAGAGAGAGGAGAGGGAGAGTTGGAGTATGTGTGTGGGAGAGAGAGCGGAAGAGAGAGAGAGCGAGAGATGAGAGAGGAGAGAGGAGAGGAGAGAGAGAGTAAGACATGAGAGGGTGAGTAAAGTGATGAGAGTGAGAGAGGAGAACTCGATGAGATTGACTTGATTGAAGAAGAACATTTTGAAAAACTGCTAAATGAGCAGGGAGATGAGGGAGAGATGGAAGGGAGAGAGAGGGGAGAGAGGGGAGAGAGAGGAGAGAGAGGAGAGAGAGACATGGACGGCGTTTGATTCAAGAGGTGGAGATAGTGAGAGAGTAATAGATTGAGGGTAATGCATTGCTAGGGTTTCTTTGTATTTGTAAGGTATGGAACAGTTTGGGATAACATTAAGGGATTGGAACAGCGGGAAGATAGAAGGCCAGAACAAGAAGGATTGTGTACGATGGGGATTTTGATTTGAGATGTTGTACTAAGAAAGCAAAGTGCTATGAAATGGTGATTTTTTTATACAGAGTATTGTAAGTTTAGAGGACTATAATATTGAGTTGTGTGGACTCGGGGCCGTGGATCTGGATATACAGGAATGATTTTTCAATAGAAGTTAGTCTTTTGAAAATGTTATTAGGCGAAGAGGTAGAGGTTTGGTTTGTATTCGGAGAAGGTGATAAAAAAAAATTGAATAAGAAAATCGAGAGAATGGATAGAGCAGTGAAATTCGTTATGATATGAAGTTTCCGAGACAATTTTTTATTTATATGAGCTTTGTTGGGGATGGGGAAACCTGGAGGGTCTTCGGATCAAAATACCGGTTACCAAATAAGAACATGTCATGGGGATGTTTGTAGTTTTTCTTCATTCTTTTTGAAAGTAACCAAATAATAGACTGTTCGCTCTTCATGCATAATTTAAGTAGGAAGTGTGTGATATCTGAGTTGGCCTGTGAGATGAATAGTTGAGTTATTGGGGGTAATCAGTTTGATATATCTCGTGCATTTGTTGTTTGTCTTGTGAAAGTGAGAAACAACATTCGAAAATAGGGTGTTTGGAGTAGAGTCTTTCTTTCTTTTTCGGTGTTAGAAGGTTTGAGGAGGAAGTAGGGGGTGTCGAGTATGATCCAATTTTTGATGGTAAATGGAGTGAGTTAAAACTTTGTTATTTAGAGAATGGAGGTGTTTAATCTTTAAAGTATTGCCGTAATATATAATATGAAAAATGGATAATTTTTGAATTTTTTTTAACTCTTTTTATTATTAATTTTTAAGTATTATTTCATATATATATACTCATTTTCTTGATATTATATTATATTATTAATTTATTACATCAAATAATCTATTACAGCATTTTTTTTTATTACAAAGTTTTGAGCAATACCACCACAAGTTCATTATTTCCTCCTTCTCTCAATAAGAATTGAAGGTACCCGAGATGACCGAATAGCGAAGGGTTTATGGGGTGGTCGGAAGGGGCCGTTTCTAGTTTCAAGCTCAAGCCGTTCATTAGTAAGAATATAAAGTGATTAGTTTTTTTATTTTTTTAAGGTATAAATATTTCAGGTTGAGTTCTGCTATTTTGTTTGTAGTGTAATGATATATATTGAGGTTGATATTATTATCGTCCTATACCAAAATAATATTGACACCATAGTCGATCCAATATATTTTGATGAATATGTAATAAATAGGTATTCCAATTGCTATTGACACACAGTTGTGTACCGTCTGTTTGAGGTGTTGACAAGTTATTTTATATGTGAGTGGTGATATTTTATTGTGTGGTATTAATATGTATTATAGGATTTTATTTCATAGCATTATGGTATTGCTGTTTTTTATATTTTATTTTATTATTTTTTTTTTGTCTCCTTGAAAAGGGGCATTCTGCATTGGGTCATTAGTGACATTCTGCAGAGCAGATATATATACTTGCGTTACGTTCCCGCTGGTCACTTGTTGTTGGATGTAGTATAGGCTAGAAAGTTTACCCTAAGGATACGTTCCTCTCTTTTTAGTCAGAAATATTGCAGTAGTAGTGCTAGTGGGTTATTAGGATAGTTGAGTTTATACTAGATTTTTTTTTGTTTTTATATTCTTTTGTGTTTTGTTGTCTCTTTTTTTTTTTTAAGGAATTAATTCCAAATAATGTCCGATTAAAAATTAAACAGTGTGGAGAAAGATTGAGTTCGGTTTGTGTAGAAATTTTTGGTAGTCTAAAGAAGGTAAATTTATGTGTTAGGACGAGCATAGGGATGATATATAATAAATTTATAGTTTAGGAGAGAAAAGATAGAGATGGTGAGATTATGTGAGGGTACATATGAGAACATTGCAGAAGTGGTTAGATGTGTGACCTTATGGACATATGATTTGAAGTATAGACATGGGACATAAACACTGCATTACCTGCTTGAGTTCTAAATTATCTCCGATTTTCAAATCAACTTATGAGTTAATTCAACTGTAAAATACCTTAATTTTTTTAATGTTTTTTGATAGAAATAAGAAATTAAGATGATCTCATATATATGTTCGTCTAGTTCATATCATATCTATTTGTATTAGGGTAGGTTACCTCGACCTGTATTGCGTTTGTTCTAAATAAATTTAACAAGTCATTAAGTGAAGATGTGATTAGGTATATTATTAATAAAATTTACAGCATCTAAGGTTGAGAATACTAATTAGATAGTTTGGTCTATATTTGATTTCTCTTTTTAATCTAAAGAAGTTTATATGTAACAGTTGAAGTTGCGTCTTAAATTTGTATAGGATCGTTATATGAATACTACCAAATAGGTACAGTAATAACTGAACTATCGTTGATAGTTACCAAGATCTAGAAGTTGCTTAATTGATAGAGTTTGTATCAGTGTGTCTAAATTAGTTACTAGCTTTAAATTCCTTGTTAATATATGTAATGTGTGACTGCGATTTTATGAAAAAGGATTGTGAAAGCTCCTTAAGACGTGAGCATGCATATGCTTTTCGATCTGTAGTGAATTAAATTTACAAGCAATATGAACCGTTCATAAGGTAGTGAATTGGAGTGGTACAATAAAAAAAAATTTATGAGTGTAACTCTGGGTGATAGATTGTAGGCACGTTTGCTAAGAAAAGTTATGCTAGGTTCGTCTTGTGCTAATTAAATTGTAAATGGATAAACGTCATATATTTGCTTTTTTAGAAGTTTGGCTTCGCGGCCAGCTAACGAGTCATAATTGCTGCACTTTTTCTTCTCAATTTTTGGGGTGATTGTAATGGGTACGATTTCTTTATTTACTTCTGGAATGTCAGGCTTTTCGTTAGCGACTTTGTATTTCTACTTCATATTTTATGAATGATTAAAAAAGTTGCTGTGATTTTCTAATTTTTCTTAGGTTTAAATCTACAGGTTTAGATTTAGTTTATTTTGATGACATCCTCGGGTTTAATTACTCCCATTTTAATAACTTTTTTCTCATTTTTTTGGGTTTAGGGAGTCTTATATACTTGTGTTGTTTCGTTTAGGTCCGAGTTGGTGTTATTTTGTGATTTTGCTGTCTTAGATACGTGGAAACGACGGATCGTTATTTAGTATATGGACTTAGGTAGTATAAATTTCAGGTGCTAGTTATTTTCGAATGACCCGTCCTCCCGACGGTTTAGTTAATTGCGGTGTAGAGTTAATAATATATATTTTTTTCTCTCGATGTTCTTCCCTGCATGGATTGTGAAACAATTACTCTACTCGTCATCTTGATTCAGCCATCGAATACGGATGCCAAGGATTGATGACGAGAGAGCGTGGGTGGGAGAGGAGAGTGGTGTCGCGCAAATATGCACCGGAACAGAAATGTTGAAGTAGGAAAGATGTCCTAGACTCGACGAAAGAAAGCCGCCCCCGACTCATACATTAGATCATCCGTTCATACCGATGTAAGTGGCGTGCCGCCAGATCGTGCGACAAACGAGAAGTAGCAACCCGTGAGCTTAGACCACCACGAGGACCCCACATGTATCTGTCAATGTTGTAGTTGTTCCTTCCCTGGGCCAGAGCACAAACCATACCCCCTCAAACATACGCCTCAACATTACCCCCTGCAAACTGCGACACGCACCTCACAGGAACCGATACCCTCGCGAATAAACACTTCAAGTGCGATACAATGCATAATTTGCACCATTGCTATAGTTGAACCAAGTTACAAGTCGAGAAAACTACGTGTATTTCATGTGTTTTTTTGTTTTTATATATAATTGTACTTTCTGAAGTACGCTAGTCATCGGAATCATTTGTTTCCATTATAGAGATGAGATTTATGATTGGTCAACAACAAATTTGGTTTCGTGTTAGTTTTGTGTAAACTAGCAGTTATAAAATTATTTTTATCAGTTATAGAAAAACCTTTTGTTATCATTAAAACAATCTTGGCTATTTTTCTAAAGTCTGTTTAGTTTTTATACATACGAAATATTAAAATGTTGTGTACAATGAAACAACAAAAGATATTTAATGGAGGTTAATACTCATCCTGTTTGAATTCTATATGTAATAATAACTAGGGGTGAGAAAGGAGATTCTTTTATTTTGCCATCTTTGTTTATTATTCATCATTTAATGTAACATTTGGGTTATCCATATCTTCAAGAAAGGGTTTTATATCCAGCAAATGCATGAGCATCATGTAGTTACTTTCTTATCTTATCACGTGGTCTTAAAAATTTCCTTTACATTCACTTCTTTGAAGAACAAAATCATCAAAAATCATTTTGATCGTTTTAACTGCAATGTTTGCTAATCATAGTTGCTTTATGATAATCTATCAAGCTACGTAATGATCTTTCAATCCACATCTTATGACTGACTTGCAGCAGCTTATGTACAGTTTATTATCTTTGCAGTTTTAAAACCATCTTTAAAATGGGCGAGGTTTATGCAATAAATTATTCAATTGTGCTTTCTTTTCTTGCTTTACATGGAGAAGTCTCTAACTTTTTTTAATTTTTCATGATTTTTGTAAAGTTTCTTTCAATATTCTCTCTAGACATTTACCGGTATGATATGACTATGTTCATTTTTCCTAATGCCTTTGGCATGATTTTATTGTTTTCATTTACAAACCTAGTTGCAAAATAGTTAACTATGACTCGTGTATAATAATAGTTAACGATACTAATTAATTATTAAAATCGAAAAAGAGTAGACGATGTGCTCACGAGATAACTATTAAATGTAAAAATTTGATAATTCACAGAATATTACCCCATTGAGCTTGTGTGTAATTTAGTTCGAGAACGAAGGGGAATGTAGCTGCTATAATAATAATAAAAACTAGAGTATACGCGAAAGGAGTTTGCACTTTGTATTAGTATAGTGTTGATTATAAATTAAGAACCTTCATGTAAGGAGAATCGAAGAATAATTGAGATTAATTTGTATCAGAACGTCGGAGTCATGAAATGAATGATTATTTGAGAGAGTTATTGCTATATCAGAATCTATCAATTTGTACTGGTGGTTTTGATTTGAAGAGAGTTTGGTGATCGAATCGAAAACGTTTGAAGGTAAGGCATTTGTGAAAGAAGATGGTGAAGAAGGAAAAATACCATTAGATTAAAAAAATTAGTCTAATATTGTATAACAAAATTGTGCCAGTGTCTGTCGCTGTTTTCTCCGAAATTAGTTTAAAAGTATTTATTACCATCCCAATAATCTTATTAAAATTTTCACACCACCACCATCAAAAAATTATAATAGTATCTCATGTGTCATTTCTTTCCTCTTACAGGATGAGAGTTCTGTTCAACAGTTGATAGACGCTTGTATTCAAGACGAGGATAAACTTTATTTGTGCGTTTCGTCACCCACAATCAAGGATAAGCCCGTCCAGATTAGGCCATGGAAGCTTTCTGATGCGGATTTTGTTCTTGATGCGACGTTACCGTTAGACCCTCGGAAAACGGTTTTCGTTGGTGGGGTGCCTAGACCTTTAAAAGCTGGTAAGTAAAACCAAAAAAGTATTAATTGTATTTTTCTTAGTGAAATTGTAGAATAGAACTATTTTTTAGTGATTTTTATTTTTGCGTGAAATTATCATTTAATATTTTTGCATCAGTTGAATGGATCAGAGTTGTATGTGTGATAGAAAAATTGAAATGAGATACAAGTCAATACCTAATTACTATTTATAACAGACCATAAGGTATTTAAACTGGTTAAATTGTATACTGTTTAAAAAATCATACCAATGTCATGAAAGTAGTACAAGAATACTCAAAGAAAGAAACCGTATTTCTTACAGTAGAATATAATAACGATTAAAATAGGATATTTGTTAAATATGCTTAAAAGTGCCACCACTTCGCAGATGTGTGTGTGTGTGTGTGTGATATGTGAAATATTTGATTGGAATTAAAGCAAATTAAGATAATGCCAAAATAAAGAATTATTACTCCTACAGCTAAGAGAAGATCAGGAATGAGAGACGCTAAAGGCAAAGTAGGGTCGACGGTGCATTGCGACACAGCACGCAGTTTTTATATTCCTGTCTGGTGCTGTGTTGGATGGTATTCGACTAACCTTCATATAAAGAATGTTTGAGAGCAGTGGTAAAAGGAGAAATTATTATAAAAGTGAAAAAGGAAAAGAAAATAGGAGATGTGGGCGTGTGATAATGGCAGATAGGGATTTAAAATTGCGAGGCAACATTAAAGAAATCTGGGCAGTTGCGGAAAAGGTCCTCAAGGAAAAGTAAGACGCTGTGTTGTTAGTAACGATATATGAGGACAAGGGAGATCCCCTAGCAAAGTAGAAATGTGGTAAAACACCTATAGGAAATAAGAATATTTAAGAGTAAAAGAAAATATAAAGGGACATAATGTTATGCTTGACATGGTCGAGATGAAATAAAAAAATGTTTGAAACGAAGGAAAAATCCATAGCCTAGGCAGAGGCTTTTGCTAGAACATTTGCAAAAGAGAAGTGAATGTGTTTTTATTTTCATCAACAGGGTGTGCCCAGAGTTCCATTAAAAAAAAAAACACGTGGCAAAGTTGTGTCTGATGTCCGTCAGGGCACGGCACTTTAACAGATGTCCTGTGTCGTTGTTAGAATGGGGGGGAAAACATCTTTGGAAGTGGGGGAAGGGTGCTGTATTGATTCTAAATTTGTATTCTTGTAGGGGAGGGATGGTACAGCATTATGCGAGTTTGACGGTATAAAGTTTGTTTTGGGGGGGAAACGTAAGTATGGTTATATATATATATATATATATATATATATATTTATATTTATATAAATATATTATGGTCATATATATATATATATATATATATATATATATATATATATATATATATATATATATATATATATATATATATATATATATATATATTGTTGGAAGATAGTCAAAGAACAGATTAATTGAAATCTCCAATTATGATCATTTTAATTTATAATCAATCATGATAAAAAAATTTCATTTGTCTATAAATGTAATTTTTTTTTTCTGTTTTATCAGTCGAATTGGCCATGATCATGGATCGTTTGTATGGTGGAGTCTGTTACGCTGGTATCGATACAGACCCAGAACTGAAATATCCAAAAGGGGCGGGTAGAGTAGCCTTCTCCAATCAGCAAAGTTACATAGCAGCCATCAGTGCAAGATTTGTTCAGTTGCAACACGGTGACATTGATAAGCGGGTAAATATATATATATTTTTTTCTTTTCTTTCTTTCATTCAGCCTCTGCTCGTTTCCCCACAGACTCGGAATGGGGTGCTTAAATATGCGCCGGAAGCAGAAATAGTTAAGTAGAAAAACATTGCCCATGTCGAAGAAGAAAGCCTCCCCCCCCCAAAATCATCCCCTTATACCCTTAAGTGCGAGACCGTCGCAGTCAAAATCAACCCTAGAGCTTCACTCACCGCGACAGACCCCCGCTATGGTATCTTGTCAGTGTCGTTGTTCATCCCTTAACCATGCCTCCTCACATAACCACCCCATTCATTTATTATGAACCAATTGTTTTCACTTGAACCAAACTTGCATTCCTTTCCTTCAAACATGCTATTAGTAACTCAGTGCACTATTTCTTCGGTCTCCCAGTCGGTCGCTTCCCCACACACACTACTATACAACCGCTTAATTAATCGACTACCATCCATTCTTTCCAAATAACCAAACCAGTATATATATCTTCCCTACAACGCTCAATAAACTAATTCCCCTGTAGTTTTTACAGTTCCCCTTATCACCCTTACATTTATACAAGGGTATTCTCATTGTTCTCCTCCAGTCCTCCGAACTACACCCTCTACAAATGCTTTCTATCCATATCCAGTCAATCACAATCTCGCCTCCATTCTTGATCATTTCACTAGTAATTTCATCTATTCCCGTTGATTTACCATTCATCAAATTCCTCTCTATTTTTTTTTTTTTTTTTTTTTTTTTTTTTTTTTTTTTTTTTTTTTTTTTTTTTTTTCTCCTTTGTGTCCTATGGAGGGAAGTGTTGCACGCCAAAATTTCATCCGCTAGCGCAAATTACGTAGATGAGCACAGACGCAGGCTTTAAAGTGAGGGAGATTAAATTCAGCAGGAAACACGGAAGATGGAAGAGAATTCCACAGAACAGAGGTGGCAGGAAAGAAGGAAGCACCGCAGCGAACTAGCCTGGAGTTACCAATATCTTCTCAAAACTCATGTGCGCAGACAGAGCACCCCTTGTGCTACGAGGGCGTCGTAAAGGTGGTGGTACGCGAGTGGTAAGTTCCCTCGAATACCTGCCGCTGCGGTACCTATAGAAAAGAGATAAAGCACCAACATCGCGCCGCAAAGATAGAGGGTCAAGTGAACTGGAAAGTACAGAACAGTTTATAAGCCTTTTGGCCTTTGACTCGACCCTGTCCAAAAGCCGGGTGAAACCAGAGCCCCCAGATATGAGAACAGTACTCCATACAAGGGCGGATGAGACCTTGTATAGCTGGAGTAACTGAGAAGAGGAAAAAAAGTCTCGCAATCTAAACAGAACTCCCAGTTTCTTTGAGACCGTCCTAGCAACCGTTGTGATGTGAGGTTTACAAAACATTTTTTTGTTTATGTTAAGGCCAAGAATGTTTATATTGTCAACAGGAGAGACGAGAGAACCGTCGAAAGATATAGGAAAGTTAGATGGTGTTTTAGAGAGGGAGATTTGTAGAAGTTGAGTTTTTAAAGAATTGAATTTCACAAGGTTGAGACGACCCCAATCGGAAATTCTATCCAGATCAGCGAGAATAGAATCGGAAAGGTTAAGACGAGAGGCAATTCTAGAAGTAAAAGAAGAGCAGAATTGAAATGAGTTGAAGAGTGAAGGGTCGAGTCATCGGCATATGAGAGGATAGAGTTAGAAGTGCAGGTGAGAAGATCATTAATGAAAAGTAAGAATAAAGTAGGAGATAAGACAGAACCCTGAGGAACACCACTATTGACAGAAAAAGAAGAAGAAGAAGTTGCTCCATTGAGCGACTTGAAAGAAAGCTAGACATAAGTAAGCAAAGAGAAGGAAGAAACCCAAAGGAGGGGAGCTTGGAGAGCAGTGACGCGTGCCATACCCGGTCAAATGCTTTGGATATGTCAAGCGCCACCACGCAAGTCTCCCCGTAGTTCCTAAGAGCAGAAAACCATAAATCGGTTAAATAGGAAAGTATATCGCCAGTAGACCTTGAACGCCGAAAGCCGTACTGCGATCGGAAAGAAGAGAATGAGATTCCAGATGGTCTAAGAAGTGAGAGTTAAGAAGGGTTCAAAGATCTTAGATAGAAAACAAGTGAGAGCTATAGGGATAGTTAGAAGGATCTGAGCGGCTTCCATTTCTTCAGAATAGTTGAACATGTGCTTCCAAATACTGAGGGAAGCCAAGTATTGAGACATAGAGAATATAGCTGAACGGGTGAGGGGCGGGGTCAGCACGTAAGCACATTCCTCAAAACTCGGGAGGAAGAGGAATGCCATCCGCCACCCGCCTTTCCTAACGTTCATATAGATATCAGGAGCCCATGCAATCTGATCAAATGTAATCACAGGCAAGACATAGGACACCTGAGACGAGTGAGGAGGAGGAATGCCAGAATCGTCCAGGGTTGAGTTAAAGGAAAATAGGGGGCAGCAGATTGGCCTTTTCAGTTGGAGATAGCAACAGAGCCATCAGGATCAATAAGAGGAGGAAAGGATGATTTACAGAAGTTGTTAGGAGATGTTTTTGGGCAAGAGGTCAGAAAGATTTGTCAGTAGGAGAACCAAGGAGGTTAGCACTTTCGTTTGATGAAAGCCCGCTTTGCTCGTCGAAGAGTATATATGCAACGATTTCGAGCTGAATGTAAATTAGCGAGAGTGATAGGATGATTAGAATTATTTCACTCCGGAAACGCACTGTTTCTAGCCTGTATGGCCAGAGATCACTCGCGATCGAACCATGGATTATGAGGAGAAAGATTTAGTCGAAGAAGGAACAACCTGCTCATCCCATCAACGATTACAGCTCCCACCTTAGTGGCAGAAGCCGAAGCGTCATCAGAGTCAAAGCAATGACATCCCAATTATAGTTAGCGTAGAAGCGACGCAAGGCCCCCAATCAGTCCGATCAAAGTGCCAGAAAAAACGCGTAGGGCAGGATGGAGCTGTTGGAAAAAAAGTATTAAAATTAAGTGATATAAGGTTGTGGTCAGATTTACCAATAGGAGCGAAGGTGGTGTATTTATAGAGAGAAGGACTTGTGGTGAAACATAGGTCAATTGTGTTCAAGAATTGGTTGGGACGATTCGGAATGTGTGTAGGTTCTTTGATTAGTTGCTCCAGATCGTTGAGAATGCTGAATGATTCGGCCTCCTCTCCCAATCAGTATGAGAGGACCTCAACCATTCAGTGTTGTGTACATTGAAATCCCCTAAATAGAGGACCTCAGTATTTGGATGAGAAGATATAACAGTCTCGTGAGAAGTAGTAAGATATTCAAAGAAAGAGTGAAAATCTGTTCTGTTAGGAGAACAGTAGCAGAAGCACAAGATTATTGTAATAGAAGGAAGAAAGATTTTGAGCCACAGAACATCGAAGTTAGGAGATTCGAGATTCACGAGAAGTGTTACAGGAGTATTAATGTTTAATTGCCTCGTCCCTACTAACTATTTTATCCTCAAAATACCTACTACTTCTTACACCATCAAACCCACACACACATTCACTATCATTTCACTGCCAATGTTATGCAGATTTTTGAAATTTTCCCTCCATACTCTCCTCACTTCCGTCTCATCCATCCTTATTCAAGATTCTATGAAGATTCCCCTTCTCTTCTCCCTTCCAGACAGCTTTCTATTTCCTTGTAGGTCCCCATTCATCCTCCCTCCAAACTGTTCATTTATCTTCTTTTTTTCTTCCTACGTTTGCAACTCACTCTTTTCCTCCCTATATGTTTCCATGCACCTTTCTTTCGAAACCTCATTATTGGCTTTTAGTACATTCAATCAAGCATGTTTTAACTTGTTACCGCTTTCATCACCTCTGCATTCCACCATTCATTATTGACATTCTTCTCTTGCATTGCTAACAAACGCTTCCTTCATTTGTGTACAGATTTTCTCAGTTTCATTCTTGTTCACACTCAACTGATTTATTTGCAAGTGCTTTCACACAACTTTCCTTATAACCTTGCTCATTTAACTTCTCACTTCGCTACTCTTTTCTTTCATTCCTCTCCGTACATGCCCCCACTAACTTAATTTACATAAAATGGCATAATGGTCAGATATTCCCATCCCCAACCCCCTTGCTGATTTAATATCCATCACATACTTCAACATCTTCTTCATCAAAACAAAATCAATCCTACTTTTCACTGCGACACCATCTCTACTTCCATATACTTGTGGATAGTCTTGTGTTCGAAGCATGTGTTAGTTACATACACACACACACATCTCTCTCCTCACAGAAATCAATCACCTTTCTACCATTATTCTGATGCCACCCCCTAATCACCTCGTCAAAAACATTATTCAGATCGTTCCAGAAAATCTCCCTTCAACATCCCCCTCAGATGGACCTTATGCTACAATCACACACACCTTATTTTTCACAAACTTAAATTTGTTAAAAGGCATGCATGAGCATTCCTAGGGCATAAATATGTAGTAGCGGTACCCCAACCCAGCTACCACTTTCCTTTTAGTCGATATTTTTTCAACATTTCTTTTCATTCTAAAAACAAAAGAGTGGAAGCGTCGTCTGCCTTTCCCGACCGTACCTAACCGCACATTCTTAAACCTTACTCATCAATTTTCACAGCTAAGGTAGTAACACTAGTTCTGGCGATTTCTAAAATCACGACCCTCGGTACGGATGAAACTTATATCATTTTCTCACTCCAAAAATGCACTGCTGGGACTTCAAAATAAATCAACTAGAAAGCATCTGGTCTGTAATCCAAATATTCGTCCTTTCGCTCCACACACGGACGAAGATAGTAAATTTTTGGTGGATTCCGTCTCGTGTCTATTTTCAAGAAAATGAACTATCTGAAAGAGCAGCTTACAAAGCTGCAATTTCTAAGGAAATAGTAGGTATTACCTTCCTACTTTCTTTTGATTTAAAAAGAGAACGCATTCTTGCTACCAACCGCTAGTCTTTCTTAGTCGACAAGAATTTTATTCCTGCTGGAGCTTTTCTTACAAACTTTGTGGTTTTCTATCAGTCTTAGTCGCCACTGATGGGTGACTTTAAGTCTACGAATTGGATATACACAACACATTGCTACCACATGTCGAAGAAGGATTCCCCCACCCACCCGACCCCCATGTCAGTTTAGCCATTCCCACGTTCCATTTTCTACCCATCATATTTTAGTAGAACGTACTGCATTGATGACACCTGACAAAAGCCCTTCCTTGGCCTATATAATATCCCTTACAAGAATCGTCTTTCTTACCTCTTGTCGGATTCCCAATTTCCTCTTAGCAATGTTATTTTTGTTTTTATGTTTGAATTCTGATGTTTAGGATATCCTCCTAGGTCGTTAGCATTTCGTTTCTTCTAGGTGTTGACGCGTTTCTCCCTCAACTCAATATTTCCGCTCCAGTGAACAGTAACAACTCCTGTACAGCTAATCAAAATTCATATCTGTAATCGCCTTGGAGGTTAACTCGACTTACTAGACCTTTTCTTTCTTTAACTTCTTACTCTTCCTTTTATACTGTTCCAAATTTTCCTCTTCTCAGTTTCCCTGTCCATTTTATATCCTAATCCTGTTTTTACCTCCTAAATCTAGCTCGTCCTTTCCCGTCTTGTGTGAATAGATAATTGTGGTCATTAACTCTCATTTCAATGATTACTCCGTTTTGCGGGAAAGGTTTCCATCTAAGTACAACACAGAGCGCATGAAGTAACTGAGGTGATTCTTTCTATCATGGCTCAAGTATATATTCTTTTACTAAAACGAATAATCATAAACTGTGATTTAACTTTGACTTCTCTTGCTGCTATTCGTCTAAGGAATTACCCTTGTTTACATATTTCCATAATCATGCTATTTATATTTTATTTCAGAATACTCTCTCTCTCTCTCTCTCTCTCTCTCTCTCTCTCTCTCTCTCTCTCTCTCTCTCTCTCTCTCTCTCTCTCTCTCTCTCTCTCTCTCTCTCTCTCTCTCTCTCTCTCTCTCTCTCTCTCTCTCTCTCTCTCTCTCTCTCTCTCTCTCTCTCAAAAAAAAACTCTCTCTCTCTCTCTCTCTCTCTCTCTCTCTCTCTCTCTCTCTCTCTCTCTCTCTCTCTCTCTCTCTCTCAGCATAATATTAAATAAATCTATGATCCTGACGGTATTCCTCCTTTGGCTTTCAAAATTGTTCCCGATTTTGTATCCTGCCTTGTAAAGGGTTTGTATCTGTCTCTCAACTTTCTATCTCTTTTCTTCCTGCCCTTAATATTGCTCTGTATTGTTTTAAACCGTGTTAAAGAATATAGTACCTTCCTCTGAACCCTCTGAATATCATCCTATTGCTTAAACTACTCTTTATACCAAAGTTCTCGAATTTATTCTAAACTTGAAAAGAGTGAAGCATTGTTGTTTTTCTTATTTTTTTTTCAGATCACCAGTTTGGTAAACGCTCAATTGTTGATTTACTTTCGGTTCTTTTGGACGCTTAGTCATCTACACTAAGGCATTTCGGTGATTCTTATGCTGTGGCGCTGGATATACCGAAAGCCTTCGCTAGTTCGGCACAAGACTTTGATTTCTAAGTTTCCCTCTTTCGGTTTATATCATTCTCCCTTTATTTCCTTTTCGGTCTGCTTTCATTCTCTCTATTCATCAATTCTGTTTCATCTCCCACTTTCATTATAATTTTCATTAATGACATTCAATCTGTCACTTCACCACTTAATCTGCTCTCGAGTTATTGGTTCGTCACTTCATTACTTTTTTCATTTCAAGAAATGTTCCTTTGAAATTGACCCCGAATCTCTACCGTATTTCTAACTATGGCAAAGATAACTTGCCTGGTTTCATTAACTCAATAATCTTTCACACACATACAACATCTTTGAAAACACCAAAACACACAACTCATTTATTTCCTTCCGCCTTAATATTGTTTGTATTTTCTTTCTCTTTGTTAAGGCTTTCAATCTACCACCTAAATTTACTACTACATCTCCCTGTATATAGTGTTAACCCCTTTTAACCCTTATAAGGACATAAAAACAGACTTGTTGCAAAGCCTGTTACACTTCATTTCTATCACTCAATAAATGTTTTAAAAGAATTTATTAATGTTCTCTTATTCCTTTAAAAAAAAAATTGTCCATACAATTCAAACAAGATTTTTTTTTTTTTTTTTTTTTTTTTTTTTTTTTTTTTTTTTTTTTTTTTTTTTAGTTATCACCACCGCTCACGCAAAGTTCCTTTTTCATGGATGGGTGTTAAAATAAACAAACTTCAACTTAACGCAAATTACGCAGATGAGCACAGACGCGGGCCTTAAGTGAGGGAGATTAAATTGAGTAGGAAACCAGAAGATGGAAGAGAATTCCACAAGAACAGAGGTGGCAGGAAGAAGGAGGCACCGCAGCGAACTAGTCTGGAGTTGCTAATATCAACACAAAACTCATGTGCCGACACAGCTCCCCTTTTGTTACTGATTGCGTCTTAAAGGTGGTGGCACGCGAGTGGAAGGTTCCCTCGAGCACTTGCGTACGGTTACCTATAGAAAAGAGATTAAAGTCACACCAACATCGCGCCGCAAAGATTAGAGGGTCAAGTGAACTAGTAAGAACAGGACAGTTATAAGTCTTTTTGGCCTTTGACTCGACCCTATCCAAAAGCCGGGTGAAAACCAAAAGCCCCCCAGATATGAGAGCAGTACTCCATAAAGGGGCGGTGAAGGCCCTTGTATAACTGAAGTAACTGTGAAGAGGAAAAAAGTCTCGCATCTAAACAGAACTCCCAGTTTCTTTGAAGGCGCCCTAGCAACCGTTGTGTGCATGTGAGGTTTCCAAAGAATTTTTTTGTTTATGTTAAGGCCAAGGATGTTTTATATTGTCAACAGGGAGAGACGAGAAGAACCGTCGAAAGAGATAGAAAGTTTAGAAAGGTGTGTTAGAGAGGGGAGGATTCTGAAGAAGTGAGTTTTTAAGAATTGAATTTCACAACAAGGTTGCGGCGACCCCACCCGGAAATTTCTATCCAGATTTCAGGCGAGAAATAGACATCGGAAAGATTCAGACGAGAGGCAAATTCTAGAAGTAAAAGAGGATGAGTTGAGATATGAAGGGTCGAGTCAGCGCATATGAGTGAATAAGAGTTAGATGTGCAGGTGAGAGATCATTAATGAAAAGTAGGGAAAGAGTTGGGAATGGACAAAACCTTGAGGAAACTACCACTTGATAGAAGGGGAAAAAGGAAGAAGAGTCGCCCCATCAACAAAACAGCCGAATTGAAGCGATTGAAAGAAAAACTAACATTAATGATAAGCAAAGAGAGGAGGAAACCCAAAGAGGGGAGCTTGGAGAGCAGTGACGCGTGCCATTACCGGTTTCAAATTGCTTTGGAATATGTCAAGCGCCACCGCGCAAGTCTCCCCGTTAGTTCCTAAGGGCGGAAAAAACCATAATCGGGTTTAAATTAGGAAAGTTATCACCAGTAGACTCGAACCGCGAAAGCCCGTACTGGCGATCGGAAAGAAAGAGAATGAGATTCCAGAATAGGTCTAAGAAGTGAGAGTTAAGAGGGTTTCAAAAGATCTTAGATTAGAACACAGGTTGAGAGTATAGGGCGATTAGTATAGAAGGATTCAGGAGCGGCTTTTCCTTTTTCGGAATAGGATTGGAATGGTGCGTGCTTCCAACACTGAGGGAAAGTGTAGTATTGAGACATAGAGAATATAGTTGAACGAGGGGAGGGCCAGCTCGGAAGCACACTCCCTCAAAAACTCGGGGTAGGAATGCCATCCGGGCACCCGCCCTTCCTAACGTTCAATAGATTCAGGAGCCCATGCACCCGATTAAAATGTAATCACAGGCAAAGACATTAGGACACCTGAGAGGAGAAGTGGAGGAGGCGAGGAATGCCAGAATCGTCCAGGTTAGAATTAGATGAAAAAAAGGCTGAAGAGATTGGCGTTTTCAGTTGGAGAGTTAGCAACAGAGCCATCAGATTGGGAATAAGAGGAGGAAAGGCAGAATTACAGAAGTTGTTAGAGATGTTTTTGCAAGAGGCCAGAAAGATTTATCAGTAGGAGAACCAAGGAGTGTTAGCAGACCTTCGTTTGATTGATGAAAGCCCGCTTTGCTGGTCGAAGAGTATCCCTGCAACGATTTCTAGCTGGAATGAAATTTTTAGCGAGAGTGATAGAGAGAACGAGAATTAGAGGCAGGAAAGGGCAGATTTTACCAGAGTTGTCTAGAGAATGTTTTTGGGAAGGGCCAGAAAGTACTTTATCAGCATAGGAGAACCAAGGAGGTTTTAGCGGCACCTTCGTTTGTTGAAAGCCCGCTTTGCTCGTCGAAGAGTATCCTGCAACGATTTCTAAGCTGAATGAAAATTATTAGCGATAGGATAGGAGAACGAGAATTTTTCCACCCCGATAAGCGCTGTCCTGCCTGAATGGCAGAGAACAAGCACGATAAAACCATGGATTATGAGGAGAGAAATATTTAGTCGAAGAAGGATGAACCTGCTCTTCCCGTCAACGATTACAGCTCCCACCTTATAGTGCAGAAGCCCGAAGCTGTCATCAGAGTCAAAGCAATCATTCCAATTATAGTTAGCGTAGAAGCGACGCAAGCCCCCCAATCAGCCCATTCCAAAGTGCCAGAAAAAACGCATAGGGCACTGGATGGAGCTGTTGGAGAGAAAGTATTAAAGTTTAAGAGATATAATGTTGGGCCAGATTTACCCATAGGACGAAGGTAGTGTTATTTATAGAGAAGAAAGGACTAGTGGTGAAACATAGGTCAAGTGGGTTCAAGAATGGTTAGGCTCGATCCGGAATGTGTGATAGGTTCTTGATTTAGCTTGCTTCCAGATGCGTTAAGAATGCCTGATGATTCGGCTTCCTCCCCATCTAAATATGAGGGGATCCCAACCATTCAGTGTTGTGAACATTGAACTCTCCTAAATAGAGGACCTCAGTATTTGGATGAGAAGATATTAACGGCTCGATGAGAAGTAGGTAAGATATGTGTAGTAGAAGGAAGGAAAGTTTGAGCCCAAGAGCATCGAAGTTAGGAGATTCGAGATTCACGAGACGGTCTTACAGGAGAGTATTAATGTTTACATAGGCCCACACTCCACCCTTCAGACGGAAATTATGAAATAAGTAATAGTTGGAAACATTAAACGAGATAGTGAGGGATGAATTCTTAGCCATCTGAGTCTCAGACAAGAGTAAAAGGTTAGGGATAGAGTTAGTGAGGTGATATTCCACAGAGGCAAAGTTAGATTTTAAGCCGCGGATGTTGGTAAAGATAATGTAAAGCCGCGCCCTCGCAAACCTGCCATCATTCACACACACAACACACGCGTAAATAAGAACAAAAGGAGAAAACGGAATAAAAAAAAAAAAAAATTTAACACACACTAAATACTAACTTAAAAAAATTTAAGTACAAAAATAAATAAACACATGCTACTGTACAATTAAAAAATAAAAACTTAACTTATATAACTTTACTACACTCGGGTAAAATATTAAAATTTGTTAAAACCTAAATCTAAAAAAAATGAAAAAAAAAAAAAAAATTATAAAACTAAGACTTATCTTTTAAAACGTCACGCAGACCTCGCCGAAACGAATAAATGATGATAATTACTAGATAAAATTTAATAAAGCTTTCAATTAAAACAAAATATTTGATAAAATACACATACACTTTCACTATACACAACACAACATAATAATAACGATAAATAAAATAAAGATAAACATTCATCAAGGAGCACTTTTAAAAACACGTCCACACTTCACAAGATTAAAACACAATATATATAGATGTTTACTTTTTCTTATCTCCAGAGGTTATCATTTAAATTATAAATAATAATAGTAATAATGATAATAATAATTTTCTTCTGTTTCCGCCTGCAGGTAGAAGTAAAACCTTACGTATTGGATGATCAGATGTGCGACGAGTGCCAAGGCGCGGCTTGTGGCGG
>JABUQX010027301.1:25000-27500 GCA_015478945.1 Trachelipus rathkii | reverse complement strand
ATTTATATTAAAATATATATATCTAAGGGGTTTAGCTTTATTAATAGACTATTATTTTTCGTTATAAAAAAAAAAAAGCAATGATTTTTCAAATTTGAATAATAGTTGTTGAGAACTGTCACTCAAATATTTGACTATAAACAAACTACAGAACGGCGAAGAGAAATAATAGCAATATTTAATTTATTATTAATTAGAAAGTTTAGTAGCTGCAAAGGTCGTATAATAATAATGATAATTTACATAATAAATAGTAAACATATAATTATTGTGAATTATTACTGCTAAAGTTTATACTAAACACTTAATTTCGTGACAATGACTGGGCTAGCTCAAATTATTAACATTATAAAACTCCCGCAATTATACGTTAATCCTATTTATATAAACAAGTTTTGATGTAACTAACTTGTCACAATTCTCGATTATTATTCATTATTATTATTTATTTATTTATACTTGATAGGAAAGTAAAACATCTTTGGAATCCTGGATTTCACTTCCGATCTTTCCAACTCAGGATTGCTAAAATACGGTGATAGATTTTCTAGTACTGGGAAAATGTTAGTTCAAAAAATTCTGTATCATTATTCTATATTTCGAATAGTAAGTTAAAAAAAAAATGTTAACCCAAATTTAGACATTTATTTCTATTTTTATGAATGGGAGAACTTTTCGAAATAATGTTATTTTGGGTGGTATGTCAGTGTGTGGTATTGTCTCTTAGAGTATGTTGCGGTATTCAACATTTATTATACACTTTTGTGTTATTGTCCTGTGGTTTTGTATAAGGTGATGAAAAAGAAAGGTAAATTTTTGTTTTGCATGTGTTGCCACAAATTTACTAACATTTAATTTAAATCTATGTTTTTCGCCACTATACATATATATATAGATATATATATATATTATATATACTATTATATATATATATATAAGTATATATATATTAATATATATATATATATATTATATTATATATATATAAATATATATACTATATTATAAATTAGTGATGATCTGAATTGGCTTTAACAATTTGAAAATTAGTGCATCTAGCAATATATTATATAAATATATATATAATAAATATAATATATATATATATATACTATTATATATATATATATATATATATATATATTATATATATATATATATATATATATATATATATAATATATATATAGTTTCAGTCCAATATTATTATTATTATTAGAATTGATAATCCTACATCTTAAATTGTAATAAATGGTTCAAAATTATCTATATGAATGACCAGTTTATATATATATATATATATATATATATATATATATATATATATTATATATATATATATATATATATATATATATATATATAAGTATATTATATCATATATATTATATAATATATATATATTATATATATATATATATATATATATATATATATATATATTATATTATACTATAATATATATATAATATATATATATAATATATATATATATAATATATATAATATATTTAAAGGATAGATGTCACTTAGCACACAAATAGTGTTTTGGTATTAGATACTAATGACCCTGTATGTAGGCGGGTCCTATTCTGGCCAAAGCCATATACTAGCCAGTGTTAAAAGTTCGTTGACTATGAGTATGATAATTGTTTAACTAAGAAGTTTGTACTAAAGAAGTTAATCGTAGTTTTGTGCAATAACAAAGATTTCGTCACCTAGTGACTGTGTTTACTATTATCTACAATAACAATAATTGTTATTATTACGATTTTCCTTTTTATATATATATATAAGGGAACATTGTGATATTATATATTATTGTTATTACTACTATTAGGTTTTATTGAATTTTGCATATTTTTTTAAACCTATTATGAATTATGATTATTATTATTATAGTTATGTATGTTGAAGTATAGCACCTTTTTATTTTTTATGTATATGTATGTATGTATATATATATATATAAAAATACTTAGCACTCTCTGAATAACATTGTTATTCTATAATTTTTTTAGAAAAGAAATTTTTGTGTGTTTTATAAAAAAGAAAATTTTCAGAATAAGGGAAAAAATATTTTTTATTTTTTTATTAATATTTAAGATTAATATTTGTAAAAAAAAATATTAAGAATGAGGACAGGAAAATTAGACCAAAAATTATTTAATTTTTTTATTTAACATACATTATTGAGTTTTTTTTTAAAAATATATATATATACGAATTGCCTCATATTGATATCGTATCTCGGGTAGTGGTGATATCGTAAGCTGAATTTTACGTGATTCTAGCATATTATTTATTATTATTATTATTATTATTATTATTATTATTATTATTATTATTATTATTAATATTATTATTACTTCTACTACATCTTTATTTCTGTTCTTCTGGTCATCTTTAAACAGTAAAAACCCCTTCCCCATATTTTTGAACCTTTGTTTTATAAATGTAGATATTTTGGTGATGATGTTTCGGTGGTTGTAGGGACAGA
>JABUQX010027301.1:0-15000 GCA_015478945.1 Trachelipus rathkii | reverse complement strand
ATTGCTGCGACGTCCATCAATTATCGTTGTCTAATCAGAAAGTCAATATGTTCTTTCCACCTTCTTAGTATTGTCTCCGCTAGAGATTCTCTCTTTTCGGGCATTCCCAAAAGTTCCACTAGAACTAGTAAGAAGATTCGTGTGATACAATAGGGCCGAGCAGTATATACGGTGTGATCGCGTGTCTTCTGCTAGTGTGTGTGCTGATGTTAATAGTATGCTCTATGAATGTTGCGTTTGCTAATCGGAGTCTCAGATTATGGTTTTCATTTTGATCTGTTATTTAAAATGATTAACATTTAATATGCATTCACAGACACACTCATAAAATATTTGACTAGTGCTCTAAGATATTTATTTCTGTAGCCGCGTCTGGATCGGTAAAGAACGTTCAAATTATCCATCTGAACTTCTGCTCCTTGGTGTAACTGGCCAGACATGGTAGAATTCATGCTTCACAGTCTCGAGTTTATAATTAATATATTATCTAATAATTATATAAAAGTAACTTTATATTTTAATAATTTCGTTTGAGGTAGTTGGTGAGTAGTATAATTGCTATATATGTAAATATAAAACATTCCGTTCACTACAGTCTCGAAGACTCTCAGTAAATCTCTATATAACTTCGATTAGTATTATTAGTGTAGTACTATTATAAAATTACTATATTTCTTCTTTTACTAGCTAAATATATTTTATGTTCTGCTATGGTATTCTATCCTCATACATAGAGTGAAATAACATATTATTTTTATAAACTATTTTTAGATTATATATACTTATATTCTCACGAGTATGTTTAATATCTCTCAATCCAATACTATAGAGGTCTATATTATATATATATGTGAGTGTATTCTAATGTTACACAAAAATACTTATTTAGTTGGTATTCTACTCTCATCGTTAACTGAGAGAGTTATGAGGAGGTAAAGCCGATATAATTCTAGTATATATTCTCAACGATCTATGTGATAAGAACTCATTAAATAATACCTAACGAAACATTCGGATAGTTACTCAAAAAACCGATTAATTTGTAAAATAAATATGACCTCTGTTATTCAACACTAAGTTACCTTCTCTTAGTATATATATATACGTAATAAATAAACTACACTATTAGCTCACTAATCGGTCAAACTCTGAACCACCCCGTTATTAAATCCTTAAATTTATTACTTACTTTATCTATCTTCTCAGCGTAGTTTCCACGCACATTCAACTTATGAGCGGTATTTTTATTTCTTAGCTATATTTTTTATGAATCAGGTGCTAAATTTGAAAATGAGATATTATTGTCAGTTTGTTCTACGTATATATATTAATACTTAAATAAAATTATCTATGGCTTTAACTTAGGCTTATTGAATCATTACAATTATGGAATTTATATTTTTATTGATCACTCGATAAAAATAAGTTATATATGTGATAATGTCACACCAATATTGTATAACCTTGGAGGTATTATCTATATTTAAATTTAGAGCTAGAGTTCTATATACACCTTATACTTGTACTTAAATCTTTTTTATTTCTTACATATAACTTACCATTAGGTTTTCTGATTACGTGCTATGTTCCATGGCCCAGTTCAGGCTCATCAGAAGTGATACAATTGTACCTTAATCGGGTTGATGTAATTCTCCCGTTACTACCTATATATACCCTATCCCACTCTTGCTCCTAATATTCCCATTCCCGCGAAGTTCCGTTGCCCTATAGGTAGGGAATCTTCTTTCCGATAGATGGGTGAGATCTATTATTATGACGGTGCAGTATGTACCTTGCCTGCCCTTTGTTCTTCGTCCTGGAGACTAAAATTAAATCTCATATACTGCATGGGTAATGATTTGTAACCCATAGTGTACAAAGAAAATAGCTAATAGTACATCAGTCTTCTGAGATATCTATTTTATGTCCATTTTCCTCTCGTCCTACTTCTTCGCCCCTTCTGAATATAACTCTCCGTTTGATCTCATGTTCAGTAATTTAAACACATAATCCTATGAATAATATAAAGAGGGCATCATCTCCTCTGTTGCCTTGAGACATAATTTAATCTTTTTAAATGGGCACCGGTGTCGGGACGTATTTGGGTATTCTTCCATGTCGGCAGTGGGTCTCCAAATAGTTGATGGCGCGTTACGCGCTACCGCCGTGCCTATGGGGGTTCAACTGGTCATATTCATTTTTGTGGGTGGCAGTTGGAGTAAACGTTCCTCCCTTGGAGGAATACTGCCTTATAAGAAGTAGCCTCGACGAAATGCACTTTGCGAGTGATGAATGAATCGTTGTTATCAGTTGAAAGTACGCAAGGTTGGCCCGTAGTATAGTTAATTTTAATATGGTACTATTATTATTTACCCTTCCTTTACCCCGAAGTTATTTGAGGATATATATTGAGGGTTATGTATATAATATATTTATACTTATGTTATAACTAACTCTCCTTTATATAATATATATATATATACACGTTTTATAATACTATATCTCATTCTATATTAGCTTACTAATTATCACTATAAGCACCTATCCTTACCTATAAGGTGTTGGGAATGGATACCCCTGATGGCATTTATGTCTAAAATCATACTATGTAATCCCTACGGGATAAATAATAATATGGATATAATATGAAATTATATATAGGTATATGTATATATATATAAAACTTTCTCGGGCAAAGAATTTAATTATATTAATTACGATATTTAATTTTTAAACTCTTTAATCATATTGGAAATGTAAGTGCTAGGTTCTGTTTATATTTTCAGTTCCATACCTTAAATTCGGAGGAGTCGTTTGCACAGGTTAATCTTATAAATGTGGATTAAACTTCGTATGCTATATCGTTATCAATGTGTTACGAACGAAATATTATTGAAATGGCAAAATTGATAAAAGAAACACGAAAAAAAAATATCCGGGATATGATGATTTCTATTAATCAACAACAATCCTTTTATTTTCTACAAAAAATTAAAAATTGTGAAAGGTGGACAAGGTCTGTAAGTGTGTTCTACATAATGCGGTTTGTACCCCCCTGGCTTGGCCCCTAACTCCAACATCCTCCAAGCGAATCTCGCATTCCGATGATTGTACCCATGATCTTGGAGATTGGTCTGCGGGCTGCGGTGATGGGTTGTCAAAAAGCGTTTGCGCAAGCTCTCTGAGTGGTACGGAGCATGTTCACGGGCTCGAAAACGGCCTACCAACAAATTCTCCAAAGCACCTATTACAATGGGAATTCATGTGCGGCGCTCCTCGTAGAAATGGCCAAGGAGGTCTTGCATCCCTACCTGTTGTAGGTACCGTTTGACGACCTGTCCAGTGTGCTGTGTGGCGCTGTGCATGGAGTAACAAAAAAATTGGACGCCATGAAGCGACGCGAAAAGCGCACTAGTATACCATTTGAGAGGATGTCTTCTGCCACACCTTCAGCCGTTAGCGTTTCCTTTGCTTCCGATATGCAATGCCGCTAGAGCACCACAAACAAATGCCTGCCCACACCATCATAAAGTCACCTCCAAAAGGAATGTTGGGGAGATAGTGCCAAGCAGAAAAGTGTTCACCAGGACATTTCCAAACTCGCCGACGTCCATCTGGTCCAGGTAGTAGTTTGAACCTCGACTCATCTGTGATGTCCAAATCTCCATACGTTTGTGATAAATGAAATCGCAAACCGATGCTCCCTGATAGGGAGAGGGCCGATAGCAACCTTGCAATACGCACTCCACGTTCATTCTGTCGTCTTTCTCACTGTTCGCTCGGAAATGGGCACATTGTCTGAGCTCAGGGAGCCTGTGTTGTAGCTGTACGCTTGTTTGGACACGATCACGAAGCACTGCCGGGAAGTATCTCTGATGAGGAGAATCTGTCATCACTCTAACGGCGTCGCTCCCTCGTGCGCATACTCTCCTCTTGAACCAATAGTCGCCCTCTACGGTTGTGGCTTCAGGTCGTCCCTGTTAACTCAGACGCAAGCATTCGATCCTGCTACCGAAATCGCAATAGTTGCGGCGCCCAGTTGCTTGAGACCACGCATGTGTCTCTGTATTGACATGGCCTTGCTTCGACTGGAGTGCTGGGTAACAATTCCAATAATCTCAGGCAAGTATTCCTCTTCTTGGGACGATGCTTGTCCGGGGGGTTTATGACGAGTCTTTGTCAAGCTACGACTTTAGAGCATAGGGGAATTGTTTCCGCCTTAGTTGGTTGGATGTCTTCGTTCGAGTTGTTTATCAGAGTTGCTGTGTGGTGATCCTTTAAGACATCTATTTCTGTTAATTTCAGTGTTTTTGTGCGTTTTGTCTTTATTAATATGCCAGTGTTGTCTCTCAAGACCTTTTTCACACCGCGTTAAATGTAGTTACCATGATCGGATATATCGGCCCCCTCACGAGAGTTACCGCCGTATGACCCAAATAAAACCAAACACGTAGCTCTACATTTCCAAAAATGAAGAGTTTACATTATTATTACGGGTGATGCATTAAAAATTTCCGCGAGTTTATAATATAAGGTAGTTGAGTTTATGTTTGAGGGGAATCTTTCTTTTTCGATCATTAAGTATGGTTCCTCATTGGATTTACCTGTTCTTTAATTCCCTTCTTTCATAGCTTTTTACATCAATTGTATATTCTTCCCTTACTAAACTTCATCTCACTTTCATTCACCTTCTAATATGTACGTATGCTTGGACTATTCCCATTCATTTTCCAATAAATATTTTATAAATTCAATATTTTTTATGTTCACTACTTATATATTATACCCTTTATACTTATAGGTAATATATTCGATCCATTTGTATCCTATTCACCTACGTAATATTTATTAATTATTCACTTCGCTAGACCTATATGGGGGTGATACATATTATTAGAATTATTTCTTGTAAGCGCTTAAGGGTAGCGCTCTCGATCAAATAAATTAGCCTTCTGCAGAGCTATTCTCTGTGCTTAGGAGTCAGGAAACCCCCATATTCATACAATATTTTAATTCATAAATCTCATACAACTGAAACATGAAACATAAATCAATTCATTTCATCAATAATAATTTACTACTTTATTTAACAAAAATATTTTGTTATATATTAATATTATTATTACTTTCATATATTATTTTTGCTCACTAGTGAGAAACCTATGTGAATAGAATATATTATACTTATATTTATTTCTATACTATTACTATATTATTATAATATTATACCTGATAGCCTCCCTAGCAACCATATATTTTATATGAATTATATAAACGAATCCAGTTGCCTTTAAAAAATACGCTCTACTACATAAGCCTTTAGTGTTTTATTAGAAACCTTATACTAATATAAATATTTATACTATATACTATATATACTATTAGATATATATATATATATATTAGGTTAGTATTATATTATATGATATATATGTTATGAGCCTACACTAGAATATAAATATACTTGATAGTGATGGTGTATTTTATGCTTTATAGAGTGTACAGACTTTTTTAATTATTCTATATTTATATATATTACTCATATTATTCTTCTACTAGTTCATATCATACAACTCTTTCCAGGGTCTTTAATTATACAAACTTATACCGCCAGCTTTGTTATTACTAATGTGAGTGAGTAGTATATATATAAATATATATATACTATAACATAATATATACTGCTCTTACTATAACATCATCTTTTAGTACTAGGGGCGGTACTAGGCGTTATAGTATACTATGGTATTTCTTCACTCCGTAGTACTATTTTTGCTAGATATATAAGAGGGTATTTTTTGAGTAAAGTCTACTATCAGTGACTCATAAATAGATAATAGCATATAAATTACGAAAACTATTATCATAGTATATATATACTGTGCAGTAAATACTATAATATTATATAGTATATATATATTCACTTTGTCCTTATTTATTTAAAAATTTGCGGCTACTCTCACATATATATAGTATAAATTGAATTTGGTATTAGTATTTAATATACTATCCTTATTTCTATTAAATATATAGTAATATTACCTGTTTTTATATGAGGGAATAGTGATATCGTATATAAAATTAATGATTCTAAGGGTAGGATACCGTACATAAAATCTCATACCCCTTTCGAACCGCATATCATCACTTATATTTATTCGTTTTATTATAAGCTAACTAAGGTTGTGCTGTGTCTTAGCACTAACTGATTACGTATATTTTTGTTGTTTATGGAATTATACTAGTTTCTTTAGGTACATAAACTCTAAAGAATTATTATTTTTGTTTTTTAGTCTCACTACTTAGCTAGGTATTTTAGTAATTTTATTCTTATCCTTCCCTGTACCACTACTTATTCAGTTACCTCCATTTATTAGTATTTTAGGAATTAATCCTTATCTATAATAACTATTCTTATATGCTTGATTTCTACCTACCTTACTACCAAATATTTTTAATTTACACCTATACTATTACTCAATATACCTTTATTAGGGCCTATGTGTATATGATATACTTAGGTTATAGTATTATATCATTAGGTATATACGTAGATTATAATTATATATATATATGGTCCTACTGCTTAAGGTCTAAGAGTAATTAGTTCGATCTCATATAATATGCTCGGAGTTCGGCCTTAACTTATGTAAATACCTTATTTCAAGTAGTTGTAAACACTTTATGGCTCGTCTGTTTTGCCCCCGGGGTAAAACCTAGGATTTGTGCTAACCCTACGCCTCGAATATTGATTTGATAAATTTTCCATGTAGCCTGTACATGACACTGTTTACTTAATTAACCTAATGCGGTTATAAACTGTTGTTTTAAATGTTGATTTCCTTTTTTTTATCTATAGGAAGTTTTCACCTTTCTGTGAGGAGGAATGTATTTATATAATATTTTAGGTTAAATAGATTTAAAATAATTTTGTTTTCTTTTTAAGATGATTTGAAAAGATAATAAAAACATGAAATTTGTTTGTGGGCTTTTTGATGTTTTGCTATTATTTAATAATCATTATATAATAATATAATATAGTTATTATATTATTATAGTAATAATCCTTTTCTATGTGATCATATTAATATAGGTAGTACTATATTAGAATATAATATCCTATTAACTCAAAATAGTGATATAAACAATGTAGGTATAACCTTTCTATATGAATACTTATAGTTTGAAACTTAAAGAATATATAATAGCATAATTATATAATAATAAGCTCATATATTTAATTAATCCAGTGTGGGTGTGGCTCGTGAATGGCTTTATGACTTGACAAATAAATAATAATAATATATGATAAATGAAAAAAATAATATAACATAATATAAAAAAATAAATACAAATAAAATAATATAATACCAGTATATATATAATAGATACAGAGTACATATTAGGGTCGTATATGAGGTACATAGTAGGGCGTATAGTATAAGTATGTGTGAGATAAAGCCGTATACTATTTTTAAATTACGTTGTACTAATTTACCCTGTTAGGCATTACGCCTTGATTGATATATATATACGTGTGAGTATACCCTCGAAGGTATGTACTTATTACCCCCAGTGAGTCCCAATATTAAATATTTTAAATTTATATATCCATAAAAATGTAAAATAGATAATAGTAGGATAGGTAGAAAATATATATATATATTACAATTGAGTGTTATATATATCATAGAACTTATATAGTTATGAAATTAGTTCCAAATGGCCCCCGAATATAAATAAATTATATATATACTATATATATGTACATATATATAATATAATTATCATATATATATAAAATTTATAATTCCTATATTATATAATTATTTACACAAGTATATAAACCTATATATCCTAACCTAAAGGATTTAACCGGGTAAACTATACCCTATTTACCTAATTCGTTATAAATAATTGTTAGTGATAGTATAAAGGCAATATCAGATGAGCCAATAGATTATTAAATTTTTCCTTATGTACCAGTTCATGTGTGAATAATAAGCACGTAGATAGAATGGGTACGAATAATAAAATAAATTGAGTATATAATGTATTGATACTATAATATATACTCACCTAAATGATAAATAATAGGAAGGTAATATTGTATTCACTATTTAGTATTTAATATATTTTGCCCCTATATATATAGGTTGAGCCATTTGAATTGAGCCCAAAGTGAGTTATTCATATTATATCCCCAGTTGTTTAGCAAAGGATATATTATCCAGTACTTACTTATCACATCTATAGTTACTGAATGAGAAATATATAGAGAAGTACGTTTATTTTATATATTATTTAAAGATATAGGGGTTTAGGTTTATATATATATAAGGTGTAATAAACAAATAAGAGTATAAAAGTTTCTTGTCAAATTAATTTATAATGTTGATATAAAGTATAAATTGATATTTGGATTCCACCATTATATATATAGGTGTATTCTGACTATTAATATTGAATTGACAGTATGTCTCGGACTAGAAATCAAAGTATAGTAGTTATCCTGGAAATTACATTATTGTTACATATGTGTAAAGTTTTCATTATATACATTATTTATTTAAATGTTTATGGATCGTTTATTTAGTTAATGGCGTTGTTTCTTGTTATCTCTACCAAATTAACTTCTCACACTCTTTGACAGTATATTTGAAGGAAGGTTACCCATGAATTCAGGTATTTCAATTATCCAGTTACTCAGTTAATGAAAAAGATAAAAGCAGTTTCGGTACGGTATTTTAAAATGAAAATATGAATTAATAGGAAAATACCTTATATAAATTGATAAATATCTAATAGAGAGTAATGTAATGAAATATAAATAACTAATTAGAATTTTATGGAAAAAAACTCTGTCGTAAGTTAAACAGATTAAGAGTGATAAAGTGTATGTGAAGATAATTCAATTTGTCTCTCAATGCCAATAAACTATCTAAATCATAATAATTTATTATTAAAATAATGTAATTTTTAATGATAAGATATTTGTATATTATTTAATTATTGAGTTTATTTGTTATTATTTATTTATTATTATTATTATATTTTCATAAAGTCATTGTCATGTATAATATGGTTATATATAATATTATTAAATCAATTAGTTGTTATTCATTTTATGGGCACATATATCATATATTATTTATGATATGATATATATGTTGTAAATTTAGAGTTAATATTATGTTATTGGATTTGACAGTTTTTATATTAAATAAAAATAGAGAAATGTGATTATTTATTATTATTATTATTTATTTTTATGATTATTTTTATTATTATTATTAATTTATTATTATTATTATTTATTATAGCTCTTCTTCTTCTTCTTTCTTCTTCTCTCTTCTTCTTCCGTTCTTCTTCTTCTGGTCCTCTCTATCTTGCTTACATTATGTTTCTATTCTTCTCTTTCTATTCTCCCTGTCGTGGCTTAATTTTTCTCTTCTCTCAATTCGCAATTATCTATAGCTATTTCCTCCTTTTCATTCTTCTCTTTTCTTTTTTGGGTTTTCTATACTCTCCTTCTCTCCCTTGCACCAACTCTTTAACCTGACTATAAATCTATTCTTTCCCTTGTTATCTCTTCTCTCTCTTCTTCTTTCTTCTTCTTCGTCGGTGTTCTGTACTTCTGTCATATCTATCTTCTACTTCATCTGCTTATCGTCTGTCTTCTTACTTTAATTAATTAATTATTATTTAATTATTATTATTATTATTATTATTTAATTAGTGTTATTATGAATTATTTAATGTATTATTTTTATAATTATATAATATTATTATTATTGTTCTTTATATTTGTTATTTTTTATTATTTTGAATTATTATATTTTATTTTATATTTTATATTAATATATTTAGTTTTTGATGACATTAATAAATTACGTGAAAGATTAGTATCTATTAATAAAAATTATTCTAATATATTTTATTATATATTATTTATTTATAATTATATTATGATTATTATTATTATTTAATTATTATTGATTATTATTATTTATATTTTATTATAATATTTAATTATTTATTATTATTAAATTATTGAATATAATAATGATAGACCTACTAATCTTAAGTATTCAGAGGTATAACAATTATTAAGAGTTCTCCAAATCACCACAGATTTTGTGAAGGGTCTTGATTATTGTACAGTTTGAGAGAATGTTATCCCTATTCTCATTAATATACAATATCAATAAGTGAGATAAAACTTCATTTTTAAAAAATTTTTCAAATAAATTATCAGATCTTTGGAAAGAGAAATGAATAATTTACAGTGAAGCGTAATTCCCACGATGTGGATTTTCCCAATAATTCACTTCCATATATATATAAAGAGGGATAATGCTAGCATCTCTATCTATGACTTATACATATATTTAATTCCATTAATAATAGGTAAATTATAATTTATATCATTAAATATGTATTATTTTTAATTACCCATTTATTTTATAATTCCCACTCTGAATAGATATTTTATTAAAAAAAATAAATCCTGAAATTTGTTGTATATTTTTATTATTATATAATTATATTATTATTTTAATTTAGTATTATTAAGCTTATTCATATGTTATTTGTTGCAAATTCTCTGCTTTCTAAGTGATGATGTTGTAATCATAAATATATAATTTAAGGTATAATAATTAAGGATTATTTTATTTTTTGTATTTTTATTATTATTTATATTATATAATTATTAGTTAATACCATTATTATTATTTAATATTTCAATATTATATATATATTATATATAACACACAGTTAGTAGATTCCATTAAACCTGGTTTGAATTAAGCATTAAATACTTCGAACAATTACTTAAATGTTATATGTAATCAATTATCATAATATTTTCTTTTAAATATTTTTTATGTAATAATATTATAATATTTATTATATATGATAAAATTTTAACTCGCCGAAGAATATAATATAATTTATCGGAATATAAGTTGGAGTTATTAGGAATATTGGAATGCTCGCATCATTTATTATTAACTTACTTTTATTTTAAATTTTAATATTACAATAATAATATTAGTTTATTATATTTGCTAATTAATATATATTTATTATTCATTCATTATTCATTCATTATATCTTCATTACTAATAAGATATTGGATTATTATTATTGTGATAAATCATATGATGTTAATATTTAATTTCCATATATGTGATGTGAATGGTATACCCGATTGATTAATTCTAATAATTATGTATATTATTTCTTATTTAATCATCAATATAGTGGGTTGATTAGTCTAATGGCTGATTCCACATCTACTTATTATTATCTATTGATTATTAGAGTATATGATGTATAAATTAATTATAATCTCAAGTTAAATTTTTCTCTCATTATTATGGTCATTGTATATATGTGCATTATAAATCTATTGTTATAATATAAATTATATATTATAGTTTTACTGTTTATTATCACTGATATTAAATTTAGTTTATTAATTATTGTTATAATTAATTTATAGTAAACTTGTACAAAAAATAATTATTATTAATATACTTTTTTGTTATGTCTAAAGCTTAATAGAGTTTATTGTTTGGTTATTGCTATGTATTATTATTAGCCTAAGTTAATTATTATCTATTATTTGGCAGAGGGTTATTTTAAGTTGAACAATATTATTAAATATGTATAACAATGAGTTAACTAGACTATGAAAAAAGGTTTTCGTTTTTTATATAAAATAATTTTTATTGTATAAATATAAATTTAATAAGATAGTCAAAATATTTGGGATCATTCAAGAATTCAGAAAATGTAGTTGGTATAGGTATTCGGGCATTAGTTATGTTTGTATTAATATTATATTATAATTATAATATGTTTTATACTCATAGAGTTACAACTAAGGAACAAGGAAGTTCATTAGAGACTGTCAAGATTAGAATTACTCTAGATGCTAGTTAGTGTTTAAAATATGTTAATTTTATTGTCTTAATTTATGTAATAATTCATCCGTTTCATATTTCATCAGTATTATAAGTAATATTTATTTTATTAATTGAATTCTTATTTATTTTCATATATTTATTGTACTTAATTAGTCCAATATTTTAATTCATCAGTAATTTTTATATTTATACTTAATCTTTATAGTAATAAATGTATTTTTTTATAATTTATAATAATTATATAAGTAAAATTATATTTATAATAATTATTAATTTAAATTATAAGATTGAGGATATCATTGAAATAAATAATCTATCATGTATTATTCTATATATATTGTATATGAGTTATTTCATCCAATATATGTATGATCGTCTGCTATTGATTAATATTTTATATAAGCATAATATTTAATAAGTGAATTTATATTATTATTTATTATTATTAATCTGTGATTTTATAATATGATATATTTATTATATACGGAACATCTAATTGAAGTAATATTTATTTGTATGTGATGAATGTTAAAAGAATTATTTACAATTTTTATTGGGTTCTTAAATTATCTTATTAAATTAAGTTTTTATATTTAAAGATATTATTATAGGTGAATGATATATTGATAGTCAATAATTAATATTATTATTATTACTAGGAATATTTATGAATCCTCTTGATGTATTAATTAGATCTCACTTAATTTTATAAATTATTTAATCAATTTATTGGCAAATTTATTAATTTTGTTTTATAATTTTCGTTGACATGATTAATATTAGGCGTTCTTATTATAATAATTATTTAAAATTATAATTATTTATTCAGGTGCAATAATATTTTCTTACTTATTTTATTAAATTATATGGTTAATATGTTTATTATTTAATAACATTATAATAATTATTAATATTTATTATTATTAATTGTAAAATTAATATATTAAAATAAAATTAATTAATTGAACATATTAGTACTACTTTTAAAGAAATTAAGAAGTATTAAGATTATCTCATTATTTTTATTTTATTATAACTAATATCTAAATAATACCAAATTGTAGTCTTATTTTGTTAGAAAATCTTTAGGTTTTGCTTTATTAGTGGATACTTGACATCCCTTTTTATATACTTTATAGATTATTAATAAATAATTTTCAATTCTTTAAGGTATAATTTGAAATTGTATTCCTCTACCAATATGCAATATGATAATAATATATATACATATATAAGATTATTTATGATATTAAATTAAATTAATTAATATAATAAAAAATTTAATAAAAATATAATTAAATTAAATTAGTAATAATAGATTAATAAAATGTATACATAAGAAGAGTTACATTTCTTAATACATTATAATACTAATCTAATAGCTGATAGTTTATTAATCCTGCTTGAACATCTTAAAAAAATAAATGACAATTATTTTCCTCCTTACTGCTAATCAAATTTAAGGTTATGTATATAAAAGTCTAAAAAATAAATTCCACATTAATTTATAAACTTACAAAACTGTTAACACAAAAATCACTTTATAATAGACAAGAGTTAGAATATATTTTTATTAAATTATTTGCTTTTAAATTATAATAAATATTTAAATTAAAAAGTCATTTTGATTTTTTCTAAGTGTATATATATAAACCTAATATATATATACTGAATCTTACGATTCTATTCAATTTTTTTGAATTTATTTTTTGTATGTTGTTTGTTGTTTGTTGTTAGTTGTAATTTAGAATTGTTGTTGTTGTTGTTGTTGTTGGTTGTTGTTGTTGTTAATAGTTCGTATTGTCCTTTGCGGACCTTGATTGTGGTGATCTGTAATGTGGTTGGTACTAGTCTCTTTGCTACCGTCTTATTATTAGTTCGTTATTGTTATGTATGTTGTCGTTGTTGTTGTTGTGTTGATTGTTGTTGTTTGTTGTTGTTGTTGTTGTTGTTGTTGTTGTTGTTGTTGTTTGTTGTTGTTGTTGTTGTGTTGTTGTTGTTGTTGGTTGTTTGTTGGCGGTGCTTTCTCGTGGGCGTAGATTTTTGTGGTGTATTGTTTGGTGGGTGTCTGTGGGTGTTAGTTGTAGTATGATCTGTTAGGTATGTTGGATAGATAAATGTATTGATTAATAATGTATTATATAAGAAAATATGATATGGGTGGTGATATGAGTCACGTATATAATGTATACTAATTGTCCTGCGTTTTAATTGGTTGATGCTTTATAGTGACTCAAAGTTATTAATTTTTGTTAAGTGTGGGTTTTGGTTGGATTAGGTGGGTGTTTCTTGTTGTTGTTCGTCGCGTGTGTAGTTTAGTTAAGTAATTTGTTGTTTGCCTCTGTTGATTGTGTTGTTTGTTAAAATGCTGGGTTGTAAGTTGTGTGTTTTGATTTGTTGTTGTGGTGTTGTGATCTCGCTAGAATATGTATGTTGGGTATGAATGTTTAGTTTGTGAATAGTAATGTTGTTAGTTAGATGTTTGTTAAGTTTTTGGTTGCTGCTTAAGTTGTTGTTGTTTGCTGTTTGTTGATGTTGTTGTTGTTGCTTCAGTTTTGTCGTTGTACTGTATGTCTGTTGTCGTTTGTCGTTATTAGTCGTGTCCGTTTGTCGTCGTTGTTGTTGTATGCTTGTTATCGTTAATTATTGTTGTCTAGTTTAGTTTGTTTGTTCGACTGTCTTCGGTTGTAATTCTTGACTTTTTTATTGTTATTTTTTTTTATTTTTATTTTTTTTAATTGTTGTTCTGTTATTATAATGATATATTCAATGAGACGTTGATTTCGTAGTTTCGCATTTTTTCGCTGATTTTATAATAATAATTAAAAGAAAATTTTTGGTGTTTATTCGAACAGGTAAAAGAAAGTCCGAAATAAATTTTATATGGTTATTTAAAGTTTTTCATTTCTTTTCTTTAAGTATCTTAAAGGATGTCGATCACTGATAACAGATAGAGCGAATAGTAATATTAAAAATAATAAGAATAATAAATAATAATAATTAATAATAATTAATAATAATTAATTTAAGGAATTTACATAGATACTTAAATCAATAATAACTA
>JABUQX010027300.1:25000-28955 GCA_015478945.1 Trachelipus rathkii | reverse complement strand
GTTGTACTTCCCGTTCCAGTTTGGAATTGGGTGTTTAACCGTTTCCCGCATTTATCAGTGAAACGCTGCATTTCTTCGTGCAGCCACTTCACACTTTACACACACACACACACACACACACACACACACACACACACACACACACACACGATAACTTTTTTAATATAAAATTGCTGCTATGTCATGTGGGTAGAACTTTTTCATTTAAACTAATAATATAAAGCTCGTGTTGATTTGCATGAAAATAGTTGCCCATGTATGCCAAATGAAAATATTATTTTTTTCATTAATAGGAAAAATTTCATTTTGATGCATTTCACATTTCTACGTATGCAATTTATTTGTACCTGATAGATTGTTTGGATCTTTTATAGTCTTTGCCTTTTTCTTGATTCTATGGTTGGAAGATTCTAAGAAAGAGGAAATGTGACAATTCATGTGAATGTTTGAGTCAAGACATATTTAGTGTTCATTTTGTCAAAATAAATCGTATTTAAATAAAATAAATGAGTTAACCTATTTCATTGATAGAAAACGAATTGTAGGGAGAACAATTTAATCGATTTATTTTGGAAGATAGAATACATTTGTTTTAACATTTAATATCTAGTTTTTTTTCTAACATGTTGTCATATAATGTTTTTAATGATATTACTATAATTGGATTTATAATGGTTTTCCTTATAAAAATTATTGTTTATATTGTATATAATTTTATTTCTTAGATATATTGTAAAATGCCTTTTTTAGAGCTTCTTTTTCTTTGGCGACTTTTTAAAATAATGTTAATGTTTCGTTTATAGAATGAAAATTGAACTCGGTTGCAGGTCAGCGAGAAAAAGTAATATATGTTTAAAAGTAATATATTAAACTGTAAGTCAGTGAAGCGCGTAAACATAATAGAATGTGATTTTTAATAAAATATTCCGAACCAAATAGAAGTTTTAATGCCCACAAGATAGCTTTCAAAGAGTACATCAGCAACTGCAACCCGTGAAGTGGAAGAACAAGTAGAAGAAAAGAGATGACTCCCAACACTCCGCCAAAAAATGCATTTTACAATACATCTAAGAAATCAAAATTATATAAAATATAAGGTTTGATAACTTTATAAGGAAAAACATTATAAATAATTATTTTATCCTAGAAAACATTATATAACATATACTTAGGGGGGAAATTAACAACTAGGTATTAAAAGTTAAAACTAATGTATTCTATCTTCCAAAATAAATCGCTTAAAGTGTCCTCCCTACATTTCTTTTTCTTTAATTTGGCTTTCAAATCAATGAAATAGGAAGACTCATTTATTTTATTTAAATGCGATTTATTTTGACAATATGAGCACTACACATACATACTATCGTGAAGATGAATTAAAGAACAGAAATTGAAAATTAGTGTTGAATTTGCTATTTTGAGAGATGATGTGAGCCTTACCGTTTCATATTATTGGTTTGATTACTAAAAATTTGATTGCTTATTTATTGTATTTATAGGTGACAGGCTTTTTAGTTTATGTAATGGTTATGTAATATGTAAAAGTTTGAACATGTTATCAATGTGATGATTGTGGTATATGCAATAGCTGTAGAAGCTTCTATTTAACATTTGGTAAAATGAATGAATAAACTTAAAAGCATGCATAATATTTAAATTTTCTTTCTTATTTAAATTTTTATAAATTAAAGGTTTTTCATTGTTTATCTTCTTTCAATAACTCCTATAATAAAAATAGTATATTTGTAGTCTAATTCAATAGTTTAGTCTAATACATATGATGGCTTATTTTAACTCAAGTGATATACAGTCGACAAGAATGCTAAAATTTGGTCAAAACATTTGCCATGTACTACAAGAAGAAATTTCTCAAGAATTGAAAATTTCAAAGATTACGTTAGGTTACCTTCAAGAAAAAATGTTCTAGGGCTTTAAAATCATACACGACTTGGTAATGAAAAATTCAAATAAAGAAAAAGTTAAATTATTCTTGAGAAGTGGATAATCTGTGGAAAAGATGGGTTTTCTCATACTTAGTGAGCAGGCAATTATTGTTCGTATTAATAAACTAATATGAGAATATGAAAAAAATCATAGGTATCGAAAAGAAGAATTTAAAAAAAAAAATTGATACTGTATTTGACATTACACAAACTACAAAGCCAGAAAGGGCATGGTTGGTGATGAAGAAGACAAGAAACTGCATAATAGAACATAGCTACTGAATCTGAAGGAAAAATAGGCTATGAAACACATAAACCTGTTCCAATTTCATTAATCCATCCATCCAAAAAAAGGCAGAGATGCGTTCAAATAGAAAAATAGAAAGTGTGCCACATTATGATTTAATAGACGACAATTCAAGCACTCCCATCACAAATTCTGATACCAGTTCTGGGGGAAAGCATCTATGAATCTTCCTCTAACAAATCAAAGATTTTATACAGCTGTGCCTTACGGCCAAATTAGTTACTGGACTATCAGTTTCAACTCATAAGGCATCAAAAGTCTGTTAAAATTTTGCAAAATTTGGGGAGAGATCTGGCAACTCCTTCACAGTCTGGCATATTCAAACGTATGATTAGATGCGCTGAAGAGCAAACATTTAAAATAACAAATATTGGAGATAGGAAAAAATTATTTATTGCTTAAATTTTGATGGTAAAAGGCTGCCAGAAAGACAAGAAAAAGTAAAGAATAAAGAGGAGTACAAGTAGTTTGTCTCCAAAGTCTCATGAGAGAAATCAAATTAGGAGTAGTCAGATGTGAAAGTGGATCCACCGAAATATATTTAAAGGAATAGGTAGTATTCTTGATGATTTTGCTGAATGGTCCATCATTAAAATGATAATTTGTGATACTACAACTGTAAATTCTGGTCATATTAATGGGTTTATTATAGTCAAGATACAGCAGAAAATGTTAAGTCTGAATGTACCTCAGTACATAGGCTGTCAACACCACATTTTGGACAGATTATTAAAACACGTTCATGACTTTTATTTTAATATGCATACCACAAGTCCTAATTTGAATTTTAAATTTATCAATGAAATAACTGAAAGGTATGAGGTCTTAAAAGAATCGTATGCTCAGAGGTAGAGAATGCCTGTAATTAGGCAATTCTAGATGGAGGATGATTTCAAGGTTCCTTTTTATTTATGCTGTGCATTTTAGAAAATAAAAGAAATGACAAATTACCGAAAATAATTTGGCTATCTCTACATCTATTCATAATGCTCAGTGGAATTTCTAGCCATTCATAATTGCTTATTCTCTACCCTCTATTCAGAATCCCATACTTGAAAAACCAGCTATTTCATAACTTATATGGTTTGGCAGAGGCATGATTTTCTAACCAAAAATTTAGAAAATGGAACATAGCAAACTTCTTTCAAATATTAAAAAGTAAGTGCAGAACTGGGAAAATGCTTCAAATCTCACTGGCCGCAAAGAAAATTCTGTTACTGATATACTGCGAAGAAATATTATCGCTTAAAGGGTAATAAAACTGAAGGAAGAAGTATGGTAAACCTGTAAAGCTGATAAATATTTTAATACAAAAATTTGTTTCAAAAACAATTGCTAAATATCTACCCTTTACTAAATAATCTTTAAGATTTGCTGCAGCTTTTAAAGGAAATAAAGTCTTTCTTTAAAATTTCTACTTTGTTTTCAATCTTGGAAATATAAAATCCATCATGTTTTGAAAAAATAAAAAATATCATTCTTAATTAAAGTTTACAAGCCCAACCCTGGGGGAACTTTTCTCAAAATTCAGAAAAAGACCAGCGTATTCTTAATTCAAATCAAAATATTCATGGAATCCCACTGCAGGGTAATACAATCTTTTTTTGTCATTACACACACACACACACACACACACACACACACACACACACACACACACACACACACACACACACTCACACACACACACATATATATATATATA
>JABUQX010027300.1:20000-22500 GCA_015478945.1 Trachelipus rathkii | reverse complement strand
ACAACTGAAAACTTAACTTATTATTCGATTGAGTTATTACGTATATGAACGATAGATTTGTATTTCGATATAAAAGTAAATATAATTAAGTTTGAAATAAAGGAAAAGTAAAATTAAAACTGTTCTATCGTTAATTAAAAGAGAAATTTTTAAAGTTAGGTTAAAATATATATGGTGTTTTGTTGTTGAAGAAAGATTATTTAGGTTTTAAATAAAATAAATAAAGTTTTGATACGTTAAATTTAGAAATAAAATAATATATATGGGTATGTATGTATATGTGTGTATGTGTGTATATATATAGTTATATGTATGTGTGTATGTATATGTGTGTGGGGTTTTGATAGAGTGTAGGTTTTAACCTTTTATATTTTTATATTTTTATATTTTTATATTTTTATATTTTATATTTTCATTTTAACCTTTTTTTGTTAGCCTTTTATTGTTAGGTTGTTTTGGGTATATTCGGTGAGCGGGGTGGTGGCCTCAGGTGTTGGGAAGTACCTGGGGTGGGAAGTCCCACAAAACGTGCAGCCTGGGTGAAATAGATATAGAAGAAGGGAAAAGATGGGGAAGAGAGAGGTAATAAGGGTGGGGTGTATGAATGTGAGAGGGGTAAACGAAGATTTGAAGAGGGAGGAAGTGGGATTAATGTTTGAAGAAAGAAGGTTGGATGTGTTAGGGATAACTGAAACTAAGCTGAAGGGAAAGAGGGAGATGGATTTTGGAAAATACAAGGGTATGGTATCAGGGGTGAACGAGAGAGTGAGGGGGAGGGAAGGGGTAGGAATAGTTATGAGGAAAGAGGTGTGGGATAAGGTAAGGGTGTGTAGCCAGGTGAGTTCAAGGATAATGTGGGTAAAAGTGAAATTCGGGGGGGAAATGTGGGTTTTTATATGTGCATATGCACCAGTGAATGGAGCGAGGGAGGAGGAGAGAGAAAGATTTTGGAATGAGTTGAATGAGTGTGCTGGGAAAGTTTTGGGGTAAACGATAAAATTTGTCTATTGGGGGATTTAAATGCAGGAGTGGGTAGGGAGGGGGTGGGAAGAATAATAGGACCATTTGGGGTAGGGGAGAGGAATGTTAATGGAGAAAGTCTGTTAGAGTTGTGTGTTGAAAGAAGAATGATAGTGGGGAATACGTGGTTCAAAAAAAGTGAAAATCATAAGTATACATGGAAGAGTGAGATAACGGGGGGGAGGGCGGTACTGGATTATGTGTGTGTAAATGGGAAGGATAGAGATAGATTACTAGATGTAAATGTATTTAGAGGGGCGGGGAGGGGGATATCGGATCACTATTTGGTGGTTGCAAGGTTAAGGGTGGGAGGAGAGGTGACGATTAGGGAAAGGGGAGAAAAGAGGAGAGTGGAGGTGATAAAGGTGGAAAAATTGGAGGAGACAGTGTGTAAGAGGGAGTTTAGGAGAGGTATGGAGGAGGAGGATAGGTGGAGAGATGTGAGAGGGACGGGAATTGGGGAGGTGGAGGGGGAGTGGATGAGATTTAAAGAGGCAGTATGTGAAGAGGCTAGAAGGGTATGTGGAGTAAAAAGGGTGGGTGCAAGCAGAAGGAAAGGGAGCGAATGGTGGAGTGAGGAGGTGAAGGAGGTGGTGAAAAGGAAAAAGGAAGCTTATGTGAAATGGTTGGGAAGTAGGAGAGAGGAAAGCTGGGAGGAATATAGAAGGGTTAGAGTGGAAGCAAAGAGGGTGGTGGAGAGGGCGAAGAGAAGAGCAAAAGATGAGTGGTGTAGAAAGGTGACGGAAAATTTTGAATCGGGGAGCAAGATGTTCTGGAAAGAAGTAAATAAAAAAAGGAAGAAGAAGGAGGGGTTGGGGGAGAGGATTAAGGGAGGAGATGGGGAGTGGATAGGAGGAGAGGATAGGGTGAGGAAGAGGTGGGGGAGTATTTTAGTGAATTATTGAATGAGGTGGGGAGGAGGAAGATTTGCATGAGTGGGGATAGAATGTATTGGGGAGGGAGGAATGATGCAAATGGAGGAGAAATTATTAGGGCCTTGAGTAAAGGAAAAAAAGGGAAGTCCGCAGGTCTGGATGGTGTGAGAATGGAAATGTTACAGAAGGGTGGTATAGGGGTGGAGGAGTGGCTGTATAGGTTATATAATATATGTTGGAGGAGTGGTGTGGTACCACAGGATTGGGAGGATGGTTGTTTGGTTCCCCTGTATAAGGGGAAAGGGGATAGGATGGAATGTGGGAATTATAGAGGTATATGTCTTTTAAGTGTGGTAGGGAAAGTGTATGGGAGAATACTGATTGAGAGAGTGAGAGGGTTTACGGAAGGAAGAATGGGGGAAGAACAAGGAGGATTTAGGGAGGGAAGAGGGTGTGTGGATCAAGTGTTTACACTAAAGATGCTTGTGGAGAAAAGTATTGAGAGGAAAGGGAAAGTGTATGGGTGTTTTTTAGATTTAGAGAAAGCATATGATAGAGTAAAGAGAGGTGAATTGTGGAGGGTGTTGGAGGAAAATGGAGTGGGG
>JABUQX010027299.1:15000-52322 GCA_015478945.1 Trachelipus rathkii | reverse complement strand
TGTGTGTATGTGTGTGTGTGTGGGTGTGTGTGTGCGTGACCGCGTGTTTGTTATAAGTGTAAATTGTACAGTGTCTTATGACGGTAAATGTAAGATGTCTATGGTGAATGTGTGTATAAGGTCATATTTGATTGTGTGTGTTCTTAATAATTAATAACAATAGGGCATGAGAGTAAATAACACAAGTATATAAATAAAATTAAAATAAAATAATAAAAAATTAATAAAAATAATAATAAAAATAAATAAAAATATTAATAAATAAATAAAAAAGTATTAAACAAAATAAAAAAAACACATAATGTTAATAATATAATGAATGTTTAAAGCAGTTAAAACATATGAGGTATAAAGCAGTAAACATATTGGAGTTTAAGCAGTTTAAAACATGAGTTAAGCAGGTTAAAACATGAAGTTAAAGCAGTGAAAACATTGACGAGTTGAAAGCAGTAAACATGAGGTTAAAAGCAGTTTAAAACATGCAGTTTGTAAGCGAGGTTTAAAGCAGTTAAAAACAAAAAGCTGCTGTAATCCTCTTCGGTGTATAGGTCTCAAACCTCTATTGAATTTACTGATTAACTGCATTAAGGGTATGTAATGTTAAATAAATGATATGAGTTAAAGCAGGTAAAACATATTGAGTTTTAAGCGAGTAAAAACATGAGTTAAGCAGTAAAACAGTAAAACAAAAAGCATACTAATCCCCTTGGTGCTATGTAATACCTCTAATTTGATTTACTGATTTTACTGCTTTAAGGTATGTAATATTGTAGTAAAAATATATGAGTTAAAGCAGGAAAACATATGAGTTTAAAGCAGTAAAACTTGGTTAAAGCAGTTAAAGCAGTAAAACAAAAGCATTACAACCCCTTTGTACTTGCTTCTGTAACACCTCTTAGTTGATTTTCTGATTTTACTTGCTTTTAAGGTAATATGTAATCTTTATAAACTATGTGAGTAGTTTTAAAGCAGTAAGAACATGTTGAAGTTCTAAAACAGTCTATTAAAACATGAGTTAAAGCAGTAAAGCAGTTAAACAAAAGCATACAAATCCCTTAGGTGTTAGGTAACACCTCTACTTGATTTCACTGATATTACTTGCTTTAGTAGTGTAATGCTAATGAATTATGATATATTTAAAGCCATGTGAAGATAAAATAAATGATATATATATTCAGACACTCTGGATTTTTTTCTTCCTTTCTCATTCCTCATTCTTTTTCATTATTTATATTGTTATAACTTCCTAAATAGATTTCTAATTTTAATGTTATTGGTCAGCTTTTCCTGGTTTTAGAGTGTTAACTACATGGCATTACAGTACTCGACTCAAGTCAATTATTGAATTAATACGTGATTTGGCAGCTTGTACCCCCAAACGCGTCCTCTGGATACCCGGTTCCTGATACCATGACTCATTTTTATTTTGAGTAATAGGTATATATATATATAATATAAATATATATAATAATTTATATATTATATATATTATATAATATATATACTAATTATATATATATACTATATATAATATATATATATATATTATATATTTATATAGTATATAAATATTACTAATATATATAAATATATATATATATATTTATATATATTATAATATATTATATTATATATGTGTGTGTGTGTGGTCACGTGTGTTTGTAGGTGTAGGTGTAGGTGTGAGCTTACGGCTGGATATTGTATCAAGGCGTGGGTGTATGTGTCTAGTATGTGTAATGTTTGTGTGTACGCATGGTGTGAGCGTAAGTGCCTGATGGGATAGGTGGTACGTGTGTATAAAAAGCTAGAGTATGTGTGTGGTATAAATAGCCTAGCGGGTGTTGTGCGTGTGTGCATAATTGACTAGTGTGTCGTAGCGTGGGTTTGTAGGGTGTGAGCTAGGGTGGTGTAGTATCCATCGGCAGGGTCGTAAGGGTGGGTGTGGTATATAGCAGGTTTATGTGTCTAGGCATTTGTTTGTGTTTAGTGCAGATGTGAGTGTAAGTGTCTATGGTGGGGTGTAGATGTGTGTGTAGCAGTAGACCTAGCGGGTGTTGTGTGTGTGAAAAGTTAGCGTAACGGTGTTCTGTGTGGTTATGTGTGAGTGTGTAAAGTTGATGTGTTATATGTATGAGTGTGTCGTGTGTATGGATGATAGCGATTTTACTCTCTCTCTCGTTGTATATATATATATATATATAGTATATATATATATATATATTATATATATATATATATTATATATATATATATATATATATATATATATATTATATATATTATATATAATATATATATATATTATATATATATATATATTATATATATTATATATATATATAAAATTGCATAGTATAAATGAAAAATCGAGATGCGCTTTTTTCTAAACTTTTAATATGGAAATAGCTAATTCCAGATTTATGCTATGTATAAGATCTTTTATATATAAGTAACAATTGTTCAGGTATAAATGGGCATTCAGACGGAGCCCAATCTGTTAAGTCCAATACATTTGCCAGAGTGGTTACGGGTCGAGTTCCAGTTCGGTTAGTGACTGATATTGGTCACTTTTTAAATCCGCAATTTAATGTTATTCCTTGCGGATGGGATGATTCGCATCAGAAGATAGAAGATGTTATGCGCATGTGCATATACATGTATGCGCAAACGTCTGTGCATATACAATGGCTAAGTAGTATAAAATGACATGTGGTGACCATTCCTTAAAGAGGGCCCAAGGGGTTCAGGATACCTGTGAAACCTTCCAGAAGAGTACAAGAGCAACTCATATATATATAATATATAATATATATTATAATTAATATATATATTATATATATATATATATATATTATATAAATATATATTATACTATATAATATATATATATATACTATATAATATATAATTATTATATATAATATATATATATTATATATATTATTATATATATATATAATATAATATATATCATATTTACTATATATTTATATTTATATATCATATTTTATATAATTATATATTATAATATATATAATATATATATATAGTAAAAGCAAAATTTGAAATAGAATGGCAATGAAAAACTATGGTATAGGGGATTGGGAAGACCTCCTTGGAGAGCACAGACAGATAAAGTAGTTACGGTGAGTGGAACGGGTATAGAGACACGGTGAATGAAACGGGTCGCGGGAAGGTAGGAGGGACGGCCTGGGATGATGAGCTGTGTGTGTGTGTGTATAAGGGTGAGTGATATGTTGTATATAATGGCAATGGATGTTCATGATGCATTCAGTGGATATTAAAATAACATTCATGAGAATTTATAGAAAAACGAGGATGGCGAAACAGCTAAAAAAAAAAACGGTCCGACGTGGTGCAGTGCGGTGCGGCGGTTCGGCGGGGCCTTGCGGTTAAGCGAAAACGCGTTGGTGAAACTCCGGAGAAACGCCCCCCCTTAAGGGGGGGGGGAAATCCGGAAAAATAAATAAATAAATAAAAAATATAAAAAAATAAAAAATAAAGAAAAAAAGCACTAAAAAACACCCATGAACGTTACGTGAGTATTAAAAATATACTATAAATAAAAGAATGGAAACAAAGTACCTAAATATCAGAAAAATGGGGTGGTATATTCGAAATTTGGGGGATATTGTTTCTTTGCCGAATACGATATCCTTTCAAAATTTATAGAAAAAAGGTTTAAAAAATAATAAAGATTTTACGCCAAAAGCTGTCAATTTTATTTATATACCTAAGAAGTAAATGGAGATGTGGTTAAAAAAATTTTTTTTTTATCTTAGAAATAAAGATAAGTAGTAATTACTCTTTTTTATTACCACTGTATTTAACCCTTCAACGTTTGATACATATATATATTGCACACAGAAGGCTTTGTGCTTTGGGTAGAATCAGTAGAGTAGAGTCAATAAATAAATAAATTAATTAATGTTACTAGGGTTGTGAAGTGTTACATAAGTGATCAATTCTGAAATGGATCAGTTTGTAATTAGAAAACGTAAACTCGAGGAGAGCTAACCTTGCCCACCTACTTTAATTTGAGGAGTTAAATGATTGAACATTATCATCCTGGATCATTCAGACATCAAAGAATTTTTTAAAAAAAATACGATTTTTTTTTTTTTTTTTGTCTTACGTGATATTTTCATGGAACAACGTTGCAGATAATCCATGTTCCCTGTGCTTAGTGTGTGGTGAAACGCTAAGCAATGAAGCCATGGTTCCCAGCAAACTTGAGAGACATCTTGCTACGAAGCACCCAGGTGTATCCCAGAAATCCGGCTCATATTTTTCAAAGCTCATTTAGAAAACCAAGAAGGAAAGTTCGGTAAAAATAGATATGTTGAAGAGATTTACCACAAGTAACGTGTTCTCGAAGCTTCATTTTAAAGTTTGCCGAACTGCTCGCCAAGAAAATGAAACCTCATACAACTGGAAGAGGATATCATTATCCCGGCATGCAAAATTATCGTTGAAACCATACTTGGGCAAGATGCGGGAGATCAAATTTCAAAGTTCCTCTCTCAAACAAGTGCTATTAGCCGTATAGAACTATCTGAAATGTCATTAAATATAATTATATGAACATGTCATTTAGATAAAAATAAAAACTCGCCATTAAATGTTGCTTTACAAAATTAAGATGAAAAGTTACTGATATTACTGCTAACAAATCAACTTCGTTGGGATTCTGTGGGATTTTTACGGGGTAAGGGTAAAATATATCCGGGAGCAGTTTTGTCTTTTTTTTCAAAAGAGTTTTGGAAGACAAACTGTTACCGGCCTCGCCGATATTTCACTTCTGTCTCTTGCCTATTTCAATAAACCATGTCTTCTCATGGACACAGTTGTTTGTGGATATGTACCGATGGTGCACCATCAATGAAGGAAAGTATAAATTATTTATTTTTGCCACCTTTACGTTTTGTGATCAGCTAAACTTCCGAGGTATGAAACAAACGCTGCTTGTAGGTTCTGAAACACTTACTTCGCAGTTACAGTACATAATGAAAAAATTGCATATATATATATAGTATTGGAAAAAAATTGTGGTGGCAGTTTCGCTGAAGTTATAAACAGAGTTGTGAAGATGATAAAATATACAACTTAAGAACCCGACCTTTTGAAGTTCTCTAGGGGACTATGTATGAAACATAGCGTGAAAATGGATGCCACCAATATCTCATTTTATAACATACAGAATAAGATGGTATCTCAGTGGGTAGAGTACTGAACCCCGTTTCTCACACTCAAAGAAGACTAAAAGATCTTTTTTTGAGAAAAGAAACCATAATTGCATTTCTCTAGGTTGCTGCAAAATGATGATTGGTGTTTACAGTGTCATATGTATTGTCAGATATTTTTAGTAAACTAAATGAATTTAGAATAACTTCTTGCAGGGACGACAAGAACATATGTTTTCTTCAACCAATAAATGAAGTTTCATTAAGAAAGGTAGCTTCTTGGGAAAAGTTGCAATTGCAGAAAGATCGAATGTGTTTCAAAATTTCAATCCCTTCTTAAAATTTTCGGAAGTAATGGCTGGCGAGAAAAAGCTAAAAGAGAACTCATTCGTATGATCAGTTATATCAAATTTGCAAGTGCATAATAAGTAACTTTCCTTCTTCTCTTTCCGTTTAAGAATCTTTGTGCCGCAATTTCACATGAAGACTATTGCTGAACAAGAGAGGAACGAAACTGGAATTTTGTACAGTACTGAAAGAGACGCCATAATTAATTATCGTCTGCGCTGATCTTACTGAAACATTAGACTAGAAAGACTGGATTAATCAGCGGCTGCATTTTTGGCTTAGCATACAAAAGGAGTATCCTAACCTCGTAGACGAAAAGCCACAAGTTTCCTGTTTAGCCATTTCAACATATGCTCTGTGGTGAACAAGCTTCTCATGCATTGTGGTCACAAATAAAATGCCAAACAAGAATAGATTGTTGAATCGTTGAGGAAAACATATGCGTGTCGTTATCAAGCATCAGACCTAACATACAATATTTGTGCTCCAAGCATCAATCACAAATTTCCCATTAATATTATTAATAGATTCTAAACCGCAAACTTAACTTTCAAATTTTAACATTATTATTATTATATTATTATTATTATTATATTATTATTATTATTATATTATTATTATTATTATATTATTATTATTATTATTATTATTATTATTATTATATTATTATTATTATTTTATTATTATTATTTTATTATTATTATTATTATTATTATTATTTTGAACAAATGATGCCTCAAAAAAATTCCCCATCCTTAAATTAGGGTTGTGGTGAATCTACAAAAGTTGGGAATCACGTGGTACTAGAGCTATCATAACATGTTACAGTTAGTGTAATATTGGTATATTGCACAAATTCCATCTTAAGACGAAAAATTTATAGGAAAAGTTCGGAGTAGAATAGTGAAATAGTATAGAGGTTTCCCAGGATATCTGCAGTCTGCAGACAAAGCAGCAGCAGTAGTTCAAAATGAGGGTTAGTGAATGCGAGGAAACCAGGGCAACGAACACACTCACGTGCTGTTAGGATATGACAAGATGTGAACGAGAAGCAGAGTGTAGAAAAAGAGCAAGACAAACGACGATGGTAGTTGAGCGAGCCACGAAGAACAGAACATTCGTAGAGCTGCAGCCGAACTGCCTTCGATAGACAAGAAAACAGCAGGGCAGAGATAAGTGATGAGAAAGAAACAAAAGGCTAGCTGACGCTAGGATAAGGATGGCGGCCTGCAGAACAACGGAGTTACAATGAGGATTGCGAAAGCCTGCGGGAAGGAAGAAGAATTTCAATCTTCAGCAAAAAGCATAGAAAACAAATCAAAAGAAGCTTATAGTAACAAAATATAAGGATAAGCCGAGAGGTTACTTATCAGCAACAAGTAGACAGGCTAAATGAAGACGATTGGACTGTAATATTTTGGACGAATTCCCTAAACTGGCTAGAAGAAGAGCTTAATGAAGCGAATCATGAAGCAGCACGAGCATCAGACCAATATATGTGGAGAGGCAGTATGGAGGGGCGTGAATACCCAAGATAACAATGTGCGGGAGCAATTATAGGAGGATTGTCCTTAGTACAAAACTAGAGTAAGCTTAAAATGCCGCGGTATCGCGAAGATAGGAATACCGCTGCATAAAGTGCCATAAAAGGAAGCAAGCCCAGAAGAGCCAAGAAGGATAAATGCTGGTACATTTTTAAATAAATATATGCGAATAGGAGACCGGTTGCATGATACGTTCCGTAATGGCGACACGGAAAACGAGCAGTAGTCATAGTTTCTGTTCCATTATAAGGAAAACGTGAACGGAGATTACCGATGTGCTGGGAAAACATAAGGGTGAATTCAGCTTTGTTACGAATCACCTAGCGTAACCGCGAAAAGAGATGTACGAAACGCGAATATTAACGAAGAAGATTATACTGAGCACGATGATATGGAATACTGTTGGCGCGAGTACAGAATACAATCTCATCGTAACCAACGAAGACGTGTCAGGCAAGTACTTCAGCAGACCTGCTGCTATTGCTTTATACGGACATATGTTGCGAAGGAGCGTCAGATCGGAAACTATACGAACAGCAATAATATAGTCTTCTTCGCGACTCTACAGACGAAGCATTTGAGACTCGGCAGCTTCCCACGTGCCAGAACTTTGGCTCAGGATAGTGGACCATGGCAGCCGCTGCACAGTCGGGAGAGGAAAAGACTGGCGGAGAGATCAATTAAAAGCATGAACAGCGTTTTGGAATGAACCAGTGTAGCAACACTCGGACCATGTAAAATCAGAAAGTGCGTTCGATCTGAGACAAGCTTACCTGCCTCCCCCCATCTATAATAAGCTTACTTAGGGTTAAAGGCTAGGAATTTTTCGCTCTAATAACTGGACTGCTGAGTATATAATGCGATGTAACTGATCCACGATTAGGCATGTACGCAGTCAAAGCTAGCAAAGCGCACGGTTCTATCTGCATGCAGGATCTTAACTGGCAAATGTTTGCACCGATTCGAATTCTTGAGGGAGGTTGGCTCTAAAAAGCCAATGAATAAAAGAAGACACTGATAATGCAGCAGCTGGGTAATGGAGCGATGCAGCAGAGAAGTGTGAGATTGTCTCACAGTTGTCTGTACTCCAGAAAACTTTGTGAGACAATCGAATGCATGCAGTCACGTGATACCTAGAGGTGGCAACGTACTGACAATGCCGCCGTAGCCGACCTCATGAGGGATAGCTCGTATGTAACACAATTATTCCGCCAACCTATATATCATATAGATACTACTAATACTATCATAATATTACTAATATATATATATATACTACTATAATAAATAATGTAAATAATATAATTTATATACACACTATATTATATATATATGAAATAAATATATTATATCAATAATATATATAATAATATACGTATCCTATATATATATATTTTTATATGCTTAACGCCTCCAGTTCCACGTGATAGCAAGACGCAATCATAATATTATCGGCTATTCACTTATAAGAGCAACAGGAATACTAATAAATATAAAAAGCAAAAAAACAAGAGACAACATTTTACTTTCTATGAACAGAATCTATGCATAATTAGAATTAGGGGCGTTGCAGACAGCCATTCATGAGGTGCGCGTGCCGCCTCATTAGATAAAATAAACAGGTTCGTCCGGTTGCGATGCTAGCGTTTTTAAAAAATATCAAGAGCTAGACCGGTGTGAGTTTTAATCAACTATACGTAAGTACCCTGCTACGCGCGCGTGCGGATAATAATAATTTCTAGACTGGTCGCTGTGCGCGAGCGCAATCCGGAAAGCTTCCTGCGATAAGCCGTCGCCAATCAAGATGAACTTAATATCTGGATTAATAGCACAATCATAGTTTTCATATGTATGAATAAGAAACAGTCCACGAGAATCTGCATAACGCTAAGAAATACTACCTTTATTCAACTACTCTTCAAATTGCAAAACGTATTCCTAGAGAATGTTTCCTCATTCATTCTCAGCACCAATAAGCAATATATATTGATTTACTAAAATGATTGCATATACATTCGAAAATCTTATCTTAACTAGAATACAAGTATACCGTACAATTTAATACATTATCACTATGATTTATTCACTATATATAATATATATCATATTATATGATACTATAATGTGATTCATACTATATAATATATATATATATTATATATATTCATATATAGTATATATATATTATTACTATAATACACTTTATACACGAGAGCGCTCCTTATAACTCGATGTCCTTAGCACGTATCCACGGTTAAATCATTATTTCCAAAATGCAGTCTTTCGAATGTTTTTGCTGTTAATTCCTCCAAATTCTTCATTCACTTTTAATGCGAAAAAAAATTGCTTTATTGAACATAAAAATATTTTACTAACTAGGCAGTTTATCAAAAAGATCATTAAATAGTAATACAAAACATGTTTCAAAGAATGCTTCGACGCGACATAATCAAAAATAACAAAACCCATTGTTTCAATCCAATTGAAAAAAAAAGCGCGGGCAACGAATTCTTGATCGTTCATTGGCAGTTACATTTTCTTTAGTATAAAAAAAAGGGAAAAAGGGAAAAGCAATTTATAGTAAGTTATATTATTAAGTTATATAATTGTATCTATATTATTATTATATTATTATTATTATTCATTAATAATAAATTCATTATTATATATTATTATTATATATATATACTACTCAATATATTATATATATATATACTATAATTTAAATTAGCTATAATATACTATAATATACTCTATATATATATCTACTAATATATATATATAATCGACTATAATATATACTATATATATAATATTATGTCTATATATAACCTTATGCGCTGTGGTACGTATCGTACAGCAATTCTTTTTTTCTATGAATTCAAACCAGTGAGTACAAACGTGCAGTCTACTATCGACCCCATGGGTCTACACAAACTGTCAAAGGTCCATCGGCAAACGCTACCCCAAAAAAAATTGCGGGGTTCAATGACGATGGCAAATACTATGGGCCGCTCAACGATAGATGGATCTCATTTAGCATTATATATTCAACTTAAAATTTATAATTAGTATATGTTCATTAAATTGCTTGATGTAAAGTTGTGGCATTCGCTTTGGAACTTTGTAAAAAGCTTGCCAACCATTAAAACATATTACCAGTAAATTCATTCATGTTTGCTAACGGCATACCTCGAGTGAGAATTCTTGTCTCATCATTCCTTGTTCTCAGCAGTCTTCGCGAAGACACGCCGCAGTAAGACCGGACTGCCACCGACTTGTTCAATTCGATCAAGTCAAATCACATAATCTACGAAATACTGTGCAGAGACAAAATTACGTCCGCTCACTTTTGTTTCCCTCGCAATCTTGAAGGACAAGTCTAGTTTAAAGAACCAATATTTCCCATAACAAATATGAAACTGGTCAGTTTACAGTTGACATAATCTACAGATTAAAGTTGAAAATCAAATTCGCTTATATACAATGAAGCATTTCAACCTTGTATACATTTGTTTAGACCAATGTCGATAAAGTAATAGTAACGATTCATTTTTCTTTTCAACTTAAAATATTAGTGTTTCTACTCGTATAGTGTGAGCCAAACGAATAGATAAGATTTTACGCGAATCATGCCCACACTACTATAGTCCCATCTTTCTTATTGTATGGGATCCGTCGCTTATAGTTATTCTGGATGTTCATGCATAAAAAGCAGACGGTCTTATATTAATAATTACGGGACCGAATTCGCTGCAAACGGCTGAACACATGTGCACAGGGACGCGATCAGCACGGTCGGCTATTTCGGCTTTAATGTCATTAGTGTATACTCCACAGTTAGTAGCTTTGCTTATACTATATACTAACTATATATATTAATTATTAATATATATATATATATATATATAATATAATTATATATATAATAAAAGTATATATATACTATGCAGTATACTAATATACTATGCTATATATACTAAATCTGATATAGTCATATATATATAAGTCTTAGCATTACAAACACACACATTCTACTATAACACAGCGTAACAGCTGTACGTGAGGGGGTCTATCCAAAATCCGAAAGAAACCCAGTTCTTGCAAGTCCGTATACGATCGACCAAATAGAAGTTGGTGGGCATCACTTCATTATAATATAACTGAAAATTCGCGACTGAAGCTAATTTACATAAGGGGACCTAGATATAAATATTGTGAAGCTATCAAAAAACAGTGTTTATCACGGTTAACTTTAATTAACAACGCATTGTGTCATATATTAAATAAACAGGATTTTGATTTCATTAACGTATTATAGAGTTGCTGATTCTTTCTACATATATCCTAATAAAGTAGTTCAGTTTTATGAAGTTTAATATATCATTGATTATTCTCATCCTGTCACAACTTGGTGGTTGTCACTCCGGCCCCACCGGTTAACTAACTCTCCTTCAGTCGAACCGGCGCGATTAAGCAGCCCATACTCCGCTACGCCTCGCGAGGTCGGCTCCGCTTTAGCACGGATTTTACTATAGAAAACAATGCCCCAAAATTTTATAGGTATGTTGAAATAAAAAAAGAATAAAAATCAAGAAGTGTAAAAACAAATTCAAATAAATAAAATCTAAATTAATAATATAATAATAAATAATAATAATAATAATATAATAATATAATAATAAATATAATAAATACATTAATAATTAATATAATAATCATAAGTAAATAATAACATTCAAATTACCAGTCCTAAAAAGAACAAACAAAACTTTTCAAAACCTGAACCTGAAAATTAACTTAATATTTAAACTACTCAACTAAAATAATACGTCATGAAACACTATTTTTAAAGCTTCGCCCACTATTTACTTATTCTATTTACCAAGCATGATCTAAATAAACTAACGTTCGGAATGACGTAGGATATTTATTATGCGAACTATATACGTAATATACGTTATATAAATATTATCATCAATTATACAATTATAATTATTATATATATTATACATAGCCTAACATTATGATTAGTATATCATACACTATATATAATAACTACTTCATAAATATATACATATATATCAACTTAGTACTATATATATATATATCTATATATAATTAGCTCAACTTGTCCTTTAAAAAGAGACGTACAACCTGAACTAATTTGCGACTTACGAAAATAACCCATGTTACATCGATCTCTATATTTCGTTTATGTTCACACATGCATTCTGGCAAAGTTAGTGTCGATTCAAGGGATTGCCAAAAAGATTTTTTTTTTTTTATAAAACTAATATAAATAATAACACAAGATTAAATCTGCCATACACTGGCGACTATTGTGGTATGAAATTCGACCAGCGCGCCAGCGGCGACTGATGCTAGACGATTGCCCTTAAAAAAAATATACTTTTTTAAATTTAAAGAAAAAAAAAAATAAGAAAAATAATCACAAAAATTAACATGATTAAAAAAACCAACTTGTGGCTCCCAGGAAAAAAACTTGATGGTAACATACTTGGCAGCTCTTGAATCATTTTGGAAGATTTTAGCTAACCCACTGTGACACTCGGCAGGCTCACCGAGGTTAAACTTTCTGCGATTTTATCGCATTATCATGTCCTTTTAATACTTGTATCAACTTCTTTTAAAGGCGTACGGACGCAAGCGTGCCTTACTAAACCTAACGAACTATCTACTAATGACTATCAATAAATATTATATAGCTTTAGTATATGAAGTATTAATATTAATATAATAGTACTACATAGTAATAAAGTCATCAGTACTATATATATAAATATATATATATATATTTATATTATATACTAGATAGCTCAATCACTAATATACATTATAAGGTCCCTTTGTATACGTTTTGACGAACTACAGATTCCTTCTAGTTTGATTTTTTGCTCTTCTTTTGAAACATATTATTCGCCTAGATGCATCGATCCAGACTGACATATGCCGAAATCTTACCGTCCAGCTGCACGCGGGCAATCCCTGATCAGAAGCGAAATATTCTATAAACTCATTATTTGTCTAAAAAGTTCCACAATAATTATATAAAACAAAAATTAATATAAATATACATTAGCAACGATACTCTGCTAAGTCAAAACAGAAGTAACGCAAACACTTGACAGAACAAAAAAAGCCAGATTACAAAATATTATGAGAATTACAAGCATATTTAAAAAGCTTATTACCAATAAGTATAATATAGCAGTTATACTATTATATATTTAATATATATATACTATACTCATTATAATATATATATAACCTATTATATATATAATATTACTATCATCACAATATATCATATCATATATATAATTATATATTAAAAAAAAAATAAAAAAAATAAAAAAAAATAAAAAATTGAAGAATCTCGGAAAAGTTACGACACACCTCAAAGAAAAAAACCAATACTACATATTGGGAATCTTCATCGCCAATATACAAAGCACTTCATCTTAAAACAAATATGTTAACATAAAATAAAACATCAAAAAATATTACCAAATAAAATTTCAGCGCCGAAGCTACGCAGCAGACCGGGCCCGTGATCAGAGCAGTAGGGTGCACGTAACTTTTTCACCATATTCAGTACCCGATAGCGTAAGAAAGCTGGAGGAGAAAACATAGTAACCTGACCATGTACGTTCCCCTCGCACGAGGACCCGAATGAGCAGGACCCCGACCATCTGCCCATCTATTTCGAGGTCTATTAACCTCAGGTATACCCTTTATCAACGTTCAAACAAAAATGATACAACTTAACCAAATAAAACTGATCCCGCAGTGTAAACAAACCGCTAACCACGCGTCATATAATTCATTATACGAAATCACTCTTGTCCATGGTACATCAAGCTTTACATATTGGATGTTCTTAGGCATACATGTTACTACTTAGAAAAATATATTTTAAAAAAAAACAGCAAAAAATATATCAACAAAATTAACCTGAACCTGAAGATCGTAAAACATAACATGGTCATAATATAATACTCATATATATTACAATAATATACACTCTTCTTCTAGACATAACTTGATCATATAATTAACTAATAAACTATTGTTATTCATAGGACGACGACCACTAATTATCATTAATATATATATATATACATAGCTGATACGTAGCATATATTTAAAACTATACCTATTATATAATCAATCAATCAAAGGCATACATTGTTCCTGTTCAATCTCGACAGTATCCCCACTTCCATTTACCATAGATATCGACTTAATGCGTTATGGCATCCGAACATTTTATGTTTTTTATCAAGATATTGCCTCTATTATTTATTATCCTAAGAGCTATAACAAGCGATACATACTATTAATTCATTAACAACAAAATATCTACGGTATTAGGCTAAATACAAACGTAAATAAAAATGAATTCGGCGATAAGAAAAACATCAATCTTAATAAGCACATGAGATATCAAAGAAGCTTCCACCGAGTCACAAGAAAATATCATACAGCACTAGCAAGCTACAATAGATATACTATATATATTATACGTATATATAAATATATTGAATAATAAAATATAATAATACTTAATTAATACGTTATATATAATAATATATATATATACCTATCTATAATAATATATATACATATTAATATATATACATATATTAAGCCTCATTCAGACTAACTCACTACTAAATACTAATTATTATATATGTATATACAATCATAGTATTAATAGCTATTCTTATATCGTATTCATACATATATCATATAATATACTATACTAAATAACTTATAGATATATATATGCTATACTATCATATTACCATATATTATAGTATAGACTATATATAGATTATAGTCTATCTACTAATAATATATCTGATATATAGGTATATACCGATATATATATAAATAAACCTAGACTATATATAATAATATAGTAATCATACTATTATATATATAGTATAATAATATATAAATATTATATTAATACTAGTATGATATATAATATATACTATACATGTATATATATTATAATCTATATACTAGTAACTATATATATATATGACTAACAATAATATATATAACATAGTATATATATATTAAATACTTATCATATATATATTACTTACTTATATATACATATATATAATACCATATCCTTACCTAGCGTACTCATCGGTATTAATTAGCATCAACTTATGTAATTTCCATGGTTCGGATGGGCTTACCTGGTATAAGTACCTAGTACCTCATATTATGAAATAATACTTGAAGTACTTGTTCATTTCATGCTTGTCCTGCCTCTTCAAGCGTTGTTTAGAACATATATAATACTCACTCAACAGGATGTATCTAGATAAATACATAGCTAAATAACTACTAAGTAATACTTACTGCATAATAACTATATTAGTATGTTCACTAAAGCTATCAAATATTAGTACTTACGATAGTAGGAACTACATACCTACTCAACTTACGTGATTCATCAATGATCAAAATATAATACTACATATCAACTGCTAATATAATTCAGTAAGTATACTATTACTACTAATTAACTCATCATTACTCTAGGTAATAATTACTAACGCGTTATAGTTAGTTAGCATATCAATATATAATAATACTCACTAGATGACCTACAGGATAGAGTATATACTATTACTAAGCGATTATAGACACAAATAATATTAGATCAGTTAAGTATCCGTATTATAGTAAGTATATACGTAGACATAGCAGATTATTATCATACTATATATAATCTAGAACATATATTACTATCACTTATAAAATCAATAATAATTCATAGAACATAGCTATTATACAGTATAATTATTACTACTAATAAGAATACATATACCATTAGTAACAGTACTATAATATCCATATCATTTTAAATAGTACTAACTATACATATATCTTCCAATGATAATATAATTATATATCATCTACTTATATATATACTTACTATATATATAAATATAGTAACATATAGTATAATATATTATATATATAATAGTATAGTAATAATATATATAATACTATAGCATGAGCCGTGGCGCACCGATCCGGTCTACTCGTCTTACTCCGGTACTAACGGAACTAGATTCTCAGTAAAACGGTAGACACACAGCATAACGTGGACTCGTTACTTTTCTTTGCATTGTAAGCGCTCGAAAAGTATCTATTTTTTTTATTCTCCCTTTACTTCTTCATCGCTTTCCGGCCCATTACGATTATATGTTCCACCTTTCTTTGAATGATTGGATAGCAATTGATCCACCCGACATTATAACTCCCCTCTCCAAAAATCTCTTTATATACTATTATATATATCATATATACTATACATATATATATAAATATATAATATCATACTACGTATATATATATAGCTTATATATATATAAATATATAATTATATATATAATGATATATAATATTATTTATATATATATATATATAATATATACTACTATAACTAATATATATATAATATAACATTTACTATCAAATGATTATAGTATCATAGTATATAAACATAGGAATTTGCATTATAAAAATTAATGACACAGAGTAGCGGAATAGTGAAGCTCGCGCTATACCTGATAGATCTATGAGTCGACCATGTTACTCAGACCAGATGTGGTGTACGAAGACTTAGTGAAATGACATAGCCATAACATTATGGCCGCAGTAATGAGAGAAGGTGATAATCGATATAGTCGTAAGTAGGCCTCGTTGAATGCGCCTGCATAAGCGCAAAATAGGTATTTTGGCATAATTAGCATCATTTAGTAAGAGGACCCAACCTTTGCGCGCGTACACTGCTGTAAGGGAAGCCGCGAAAGTCGGTAAGAACTAGATATAAATCCTGCATAGCGTATATACGGCAAGAAATCACCGCGTCTGAAAATGCATCAAGCACACAGCGGCACATGCATGTGATGATTGGACATTTATTTGGCGAAAGTTGTTTAACATAACTGTTTAATGGCGAGACCATAGTTCCGCAGCGGTGCGAGAGAGTTTATAGGACAGTAATTAGTACTCTCTATATAATCGCGTATAATGCACGGATTAACGAAACCTGTAGGAATTATAGGAAAATATGCTCTATTAAGTGTTAAGTAAGGAGAGCATATATACTTATATTTAGTCGAAACAGCCAATGCGGACATCGATCAGTGCACTGAAGATTGAGGTTGTGAAGATTATACAAGGTGGCTTTAGACAGTAGGTAGAGAGCATGTGCTCGATCAAAGCTCGTATATAACATTGAAAAAAATAGATGAGGCAAAATAACTGGGAGCGCAGAGAAGAATAAATTAGTATTTACGGCGTTATATTTATGGATTTGCAAACACAGGGCTATGGAACATAGATTAATCACGGAAACTCTCCGATATATAGCAGGTGTATCAGCAGATATAAGTGTTGCGTCGGTTGTCGGTAAAGCTGCTTAGAAATCGAATCACAAAAAGTTATATATGGACGTATCAGTTAAAGCCTGATCTTGTTAAACATCATACTGGAGGGAAAGTGATTAGTCTTATATTAATAGCGGAGGACGACGGATGAGCTATAGTCTCCTTGCGCTATCATTCAAATTTGTACTTACTGGGATGGGATTATGAAAAGAATTAGAGGTGGAGGAGCGTGATTGGCAGCCCACAATGGCTGTTCAGAATCAGGGGTGCTGGGAGTACGCATTTCAAAATTTATCCGCACTCCGGACTTCACCCTCTATCAATAATTAACCGCGACTCAGCACTTCAGACTTCCGCAACCCACAATTCCGAATCTCCGACTCGATCCTCCGACAAACCAGATACCGCACTCCGACAACGATACGCGACTCCCACTTCTCTTCAAAAACTAGGACTAACGACTCCACGACTCCGACCTCCACATCTCGGTACTATAGAAAGTGATGAGAGAACTAGGCAGAGCATATGAGTGATTGCCCTACTATACTAAGTAATGCGGATATAATTGCGCTCTTTTGTTGCGAGTGCTGAAATACTGAGAGGCCAGTTCGAGCAGGATGCTACGAGAGCAAATTTGGGGCAGGGATGTGTAAACAGAAGCCATATTTGAAGGCTAAACGTAGCATAAGCACAGTAAGGTTATGTTGTGAGTGCGTCCGAGCGAGTGAAGGTGGGCACTTCAGTACCCGAGTCTGTGAAGTATTGCCACTAGAGGCTGAGCCAAACTGCGACCAACAAGTGTCTGGGGCTTCTACATATTTAGAATCATAACAACTTGCTTGCGTATGCCAAAAAGTAACGGCATGAGTGCAGAGATGATAGTAGGTAAAAGCTGTCGACATGGCAGAGCAAACGTGCGGCTGCTCTAGCCAACATTATATTCGTTTAAGTGGCATGCTTAAAATGTCGAAACTAACAGTCTGCAGCATGCCGACTATGTAGTCTTCACCGCATTAGCCCCAGCTTCGGTATGTTTTTAATAACCATAACGGATAATGTTGAAAATTTTTAATTGCCACACCAAAACAATAAACACTGCTCCTAAGATACCGTAATCTAATGCATTATGAAAAGTTAACAAGGTATACGGCATCTAGTAACGCAGTCAAACGCACTTCGTTAACTCTTTTCCTTTCAAATAGAAACGGCAGTAATAACGCATAATCGCCCATTACTTTTCGAGTGAAACGCGAAGTAAAGACGCGCATAGGGATCGACCACATATCGAGACAGAACAGCTAACGGCACATAACCGGAACTTACTTTTGAGTAACGATAAGCACCACCTCGTACTATAATAGTAGATATATTATATTACTATAATATCATATTATATATATAACTTAATTATATATATATCATATATATATATATATATATATCATAATATATATGATACTATTACTATAAGTTGTCGCATACTATATATAGTATACAATTCAGAATCTAACGCGTTAAAGCGTTATAATCCGTTAATTATAACTTCGTTAATTTTTTATTCAACAGAAACGGCCTTATTCGCTTTACATCTCGAACAAAATACCGTAATCGGACATATTAACGCACAATTCACACCATGTTAAAATTTTTCTCCTAACATCCTTAATCGTTACTTGTAATTATGACGAGTTATAAAAATTTTGCTATTGCAGCCCATTTTACACTAATTGTTATTAGTCATTCGCATTTTTGCATCTGTACGATTAAATCTTTATTTCAAAATTGTTTCTCAAAAATTTCCTCCATGGCTCAAAATGTGTTCTATTCTTAAACGCGCTATTATTCCCCGTTAGAAATGCTTTTTCCGTTCTTCTTATTGCTAGTATTCTCAGTTTCTTACTATGATCGTTCCGCATGAAGACAAAAAAAAGAGATAGTGACTGTTAAGCCCGTTCAATAGAGTCATTAACTTCTCTATCAGTTTAGTTACTTGAAACTCGGGGCTTCTTTGGCACTCTAGGTGAAAAAATATAGCACTAGGCACGATCATAAGCGTTGTAACTTTATAAAAAAAAGTAATACCATATTTTGTATAATAATTCAAGTATGACATTATTCCTAGTTATTATTTACAATTAAATACCACTTTAATCACTTGTAAAGCAATTTTTCCCAAGTTTCAATGCTTATCATAACCAGCAATACTACAGTAATCAACAGCATATATCATCACCACATCAAGTGAAATCGAGTCAGATTGAAGCAGAGCTTTATTCCCTACAAGCATGTTCAATATGTGCCCCTCGTTATAGGGCGCATAAACATCAGCGATAATCCAATTACCGCCCAACAATTGCCTGTTAAACAGATCCCAGCCGCATATAGTAATGGAAGAGAACTGGCCTGCATTGTTCAATTTCTGTCGTCATATCGAACTGCTGCGTATTAACATTCGCGGCAGCTCCATAGAAGCAAATCGCATGGCGTAAGTCCGCGGTAACCGGAGCGGCCAGATAATATAAGAAGCTCTGTTCCGTCTGGCAACCACTTAATGCACCCAACCCAACGATCGTGGGAGTAAGTCGTTCAACCACGCTCGCACGATTTGACTCCAATTTGGAGGGGCTCCATCTTGCTGCCATAATAAAGTTTAACCGCTTCACTTCTCTCTAATAATTGTGGAAAAGCAGCACCATCTATTGAACCATTAATCGATATAGGGCGCGTGAGACCCCGCTTACGAGCCGTTGCCTGTCCTGCGAAAAAGAAAGCGTCGTAGGACTGGGCTCGGATTAAATGGCGCACGAGAACAATTAAACCTTGGGGAATCACAGTTCGTGTTCTAACAAGTTCATTCGGATTTGCAGCCACCCAAGATACGAATAACGAACTTCTATTGGCACGCATATCATCACTTACCCCTGTGAGATGAAAGGTGCCAGTGGACTCCATCGATAAACACAATACGCATACCTTAGAAGGTCATCCGGTCTCGACCTAACACTGCACAGCAACAGGGCAATAGGTAAAAACCGTAAGCAGCCTAGCAGATGCGTCGGCTTTTTAAAGCCCAGCTGACAAAACTGCAACAGCGGGTATGCACCGCAATTGTGACTACCACGTACTTCCTAATCACCCTATCCACACCGGTTGTTCTTCTGCACCTTCCAGTCGTGGACTTAAAGACTCTCGCTAACGGCATTTTCTTAGGACCTAATAGAACTGAAAACGAGGCCCTTGATACGGCCTCTACATTCCTCGTACAAGTCACTGCTTGCCGGTCGTCCTTAGTTACTTAATTAGCCTTTACAAGACATCCATTTAGTTGCAAAATTTGCCATTAATACCATATGGCGCAATGTTCTTTTTATAGCCACATGGAGGAATTCACATTGGACAACGTAAACAGACACGCCATACGCCACGCTTGAATCGTAATTACAATGATATCACACCTAAGCAAATTCGTACACACTAGAAAGCTTTACCGCTCAGGACTACGCCATGTGTCAGTACATGTGGCGCACGCACTATGACGCGAAGACTACATCCTGTAAAATCGCCGCATAGCGCGCCTGTATGATCGACCTATTCCACGAGAACTCGTTCCTGCGCGCAAGGGCATATTCGAAACTATGCCAACTTACTCTTCACTATGATGTATTGAATATGATATGCGCATATTGTTATTACTGCTGTATAACTTAAAGCTTGACAACTGAAATCTTTACACACCGTATTGACAGATTAATTAATAAGCTATTACTGCCTTCTGCAACGTACTAACCTTACGCACATGCGGCAAAAAGCATCCTCTCTTATAGGCTCAAAGCCTAATTAATATTAGTCTGATAAGCATTAAAAATCAGTATTATATAACTTAGTTTTACAACGATATATTATACAAATAAAAAAGAAAAATTAACGAATAATTATTACTATTCCTACATATGCTGAAGACGCGTTAACCGCTTAACGATTAACAGTACCTAACTTCCGCTTACATTCTTACACCGCTATAAACTGCTTTAATGATTAAACCTCGTTAATTATTTTTCAATGTTAACCGATAACAAATTAACGACAGTTTAAACTCATTACATCGATTAACTGGTGGCCACTTGCTATTATATATATCATATCATACTATACTATATATAATAATATAGTATATAGATATATACTATATAATATATGATAATACTATATATTCATATATTATATATATATATTAAATATATAATATATATAATCTATAATATTATATATATAATATATATATATATATACTTATACTATACTATATAAATATATATACTATATGCATATACTATATATATATATTATATATACTATATAATATATATATATACTATATAATATATATATATATAATTATATATATATGATAATATTCATATATATATATAATACATATAAATATATGACATTTATATAGCTAGTTAGCGACTCCACTGTATATTAGGGCTAGGTTAAATTTAGGTTTAAGTTTGTTAAGCGGTTTAGGTTTAGGTAGGTTTAAGAAGTTACTCTTAGGTTAGCATTACCAAAAATTTAATGCCATTTAACCAAATCAATTATAAAATAACGCATATCACATGTAATTATGCATTTTTCGCTACCCTCGGTATCATACACTTATAATAGCTCTATATAACTATTACGATAATATATAGTATATATATCATATATATATACTTAGTTATAATATATATAATATATCATACTATATATAATATATTATATATATAATATATATATAATATACTATAGAAATTCTTTGGACAGGCCAAACAATTTGTCAAGAAGGGCCGATTACTTCTTGCGCGTTTCTTTTGTAACATAAAAGATCTAAATTTGCTTGTACACTACGGGGCATATAAAATGATCTCACCTGTTTCAAGTAGATGAAAGAATACTATTCCTTCATACAGTAATCTAACCAATTTATCATTTCTGCCAAAGGTGGTAAAAAGTATTACAAGCTGTGAACGAAGTGAGCTTTAAACTGATGAAAAGATAACAAACGTACTACCTTAATAATATTTTATATAGATATTTAAAAGCACGCAGTTCAATAGGCCAAAAAAGCCCCATACATCATAACTTTTGCATTAATATCATAATAAAACTCGACGGGTATCAGATTTCTGAACCGAATAAAATCTACAATATTTTAAATAAATAACTAATTCTACAACATAACATGTTATAAATAATATTCATAGCATTGTCTTCAAAGAATAACTGCTATCAAAGTTAATGTATCGGACGTATCCAATAACTTATTATTTCGAGTTATGACGGAAAATACAACTCAATAATACTAATAATATGACTAAAATAATTAAATCTTTTCCATAATTTAGGCGATTAAATGATATTTTGATGCATTGAGCCTCGCATGCTTCCTCTGCTCAAAAGCTCTAAATATCTCGAGACACTACGGGGTTCCTCATAACGTGCGCAAAACCAACAACCCCCTTTCTAAGAAGACAACATCTGGACGCATGAGCAAACCCACGTCGCTGCATTCTTATGTCGTTGAGCCGATCACAATGAAAGCCAACTATCACTTATATTCTGCATTCTCGAACTGGGAGAATAAGCTTCATCCTACACTATCATTATTCTGGAATCTGCAGTATGTTTGCGCGCGTGGACAACGATCGAGGACGCAAGATCTGAAGCTTTTCTTCGGCTTTTTCTACGCGTTTGTACTTTCATTATTCTATATCCACATTGAGAGCGGTTCCCATTGCGTCAATGTTATTCATCTTTCTTCATTCTTACTTCTAAACCCGTAAGTTCCATACTGAATACACTTCGCGGTTTAGACACGGAAGCGCCCCCGTTAAAGTGGCTCGCTACTTTCAAACGGCATTTGCGAGTTTTATTCGGCTCGGATCCTTCTGAGGTCTGATCAGTTCATATCTTCATCTGCAACCCTTCGTTCCGTAGCGATAACCACCATTCTAGGAAAGGATATAAGCGGGAGTCTATTCACAATCTAACAAGCCATTAGGATACTTTGATTCAATCAGTGCTGTTCGACTGCAGTAATAGCCTTACCAATTCCCCAATAGCGGTTCCTTATGTATCGATTCAACCATCGTTTCAATGACGCGCAGCGGCATTACCGACTTGTCAGTGTTACAAGAAAAGATAAATCGTCGTCTCCTGGGGAAATCCTGGACACTCAGTTATTCTCATATCCAATATCATACCATGCTATATGTAGGTAATCTTAACAAGGCCTCCACCGCCTACTGTTAGTTATCAGCGATCCAAAATTGGTCCAACTTCGCAGTAGCCGAGCACTCGGTCGACATTCGATATTCCCTAAATTTTCAACATTACTAGTGCACCATCCAGCAAGTGCTTCTACCTCTCCTTGTGGAATTGCGTGTGTCTCAACAAAATATGTTCTTCCGGCGGTCTACTATCCTCATTTTCCTAATTACTTGTGAATGTCTTTCATCGACAAGGGTTGCCGCTTTAATAATTCACCACTGCACTTCCATGGTTACTCCCCTTGGACACGTCTAACCGGCGTATGACCGTTTACTTTTCCATGTGCAAATGGGGGGGGATCTTATGGCCTTGCTCATCTTCGAGATTGTCGACATGAACCATGATAATACGGTATAATTTACTTCTACGCGTGATCTTGCCATCCATGGATTAAATTTTACGTATGTCGGTCAAACTTCTCGTAATTAACAAACAGGAGCGTACCCTTTCATCCTGCGGGATGGGGTAGGTAACTGTGGTACGCAAGCACATATTTACGAGGCCCTGACGTCTTACATTCCACGTTTTATCGTGATTTGTAGTTTCTGGCCAATATTTTGTTTGAGCATTTGCCATCTCCGTTGCGGGATCATGAAGAAAACAGGTCTCATGTACAACCTCTCTCCGCCAATTCTCCGCAGGTCTTAAGCAAGAAACCCCAAACTGTCTATGGCTCTCGTCTTCGACTTGTCATATCCTTTGCCACCTTTCATCATTAAGGGGGCTGAAATAATGTATCGACATCCCGGCTCCTCGTTCGAGCCACTAAATATTTACTTCCTTTCTCGCCTGGAAATATCAGTCAGTGCGAGACCGCTAATAAATCCAAAGCTGAGAGTCCACTTTCCCGAAAGAGGAGTTTCATCTTCCTGCGTGCATTTAGCGTCCTATAGGTAATTAGCATATTCGTCCTCCTCGGTATGATATATTTGAATTAGTAGGTTTTGCCTTGGGTTCAGCAAAGTTAGTCGTATATTATATACTCGGGCATTAGGAGGTTACTCTATACGGACAGGGGCGGGTCCTATACATGGCAGTGTACTAAAAAATTTGCACACAATCGGCCATCCCATTTAGAGGGCTGTAGCATAATAACTTCAAACTTTTGAATATAGGCAATTCAACATTATTCCGTCCAGTAGCCTCGTGAATGGGTATGATTAAGTATTTCATCGTTACATTAAGCGTTTAGATCGGCAGTAGCACGTCTGCACACCGTTCGCTTTAAAAATCGTAAGTGACCGTTGATAACTTGAGCCTTGAACGCTCTACATTTACGATACCCAGTTCAATGACTTTCTGATGCGCTCGCGCTTGTAGCCTAACACTGCATTTACGCTAGTCTCTCACAACTGTCTCTGTTTCATTAAGCTCCAATAGTGCGAGCCAAAGCTTACGTCTCATCTTCGCTACTCTTAAGCTATAGAATGGCTCTCTCCTGTTTCTTAAGGCCGACCAGACTGTTGCGCTTCGGCATTTCTTGTTCGCGCGGGACAAGCAACTGTGTCCTTCTTGCCCATTCGAACTCTATTCACAGGCCTTCTTTTGTTCTTAAGCGCACAGAATCCCTTAGAGCGAATGTAAGCTATAACGACCTTGTAATGCAGTACCATTCGTGCGAATCAGATTAATACACAAGCATCGCTCAAGGCAGAAAAATCAGAGATCATCCCGTGACAAGCACTCCCCAATTGCTTCAAGACAGAAGTAGCAACATCATCTCGAAGAACAGGTGCCAACCAAATTTGTCGTAGGAAGGGCCAAATTGCTATCTGCGGTTCTTAGTAACAATCATAGCATCTAATTATTGTATTGACTTCTAGCGCTCGAGATTCTATCGGACTCTCCTACATGTTAGTAATGATTGCAAGATTCTGATTCCTATAGATTAAGTTCTTAAACATAGTTCACCTTCTGAAGAAAGGTATATACAATGGAGTGACAACGAAAAGTGAGCCGTATCTGACACTGATAAGTATAAAAGTTACTCCTTAATAATATTATTAATACGCCCATATTTAAAGCACGGAGCTCTATATAGCCAAACAAGCGCCCATTACATTACTCTTGATATATCATATATTAAAAACTACGACAAAAATGTCATAATATAAACACTAAATGCTTTACCAATATTTTTATATAAAATAATCTACAATGCCTAGTCTAGTATAAATAATTTTAGCATGACGCCAAGACATTTGCAATAAACTTGATCCAAGTATAATCGTTATAGGCAGCAGCTTCCCAACGCTTGACATTCCAGTATGAAATAAAATAATAATAACTAATAAATGATAAAATACATTAAATCTATTCCATATATTAAGCGCAGTAGATATTATATGCCTTGCAGATCTTTTTAGCCGCATCGTCGCCGCTATCAGAAGTTGATTGAGCTTCAAATCTCGACCTCGCGGCCGTTACTCATAAACGTGCACATATATATATATATAATATATATATATATATAATAATATATATATATATATATAAATTATAATATATATATAATATTATTATATATAAATATATATAATTATCATATACTATATATATATAAATACTATATATAATAGTATATTTTATATATATATATATATAATAAGAGCATCGAGGAGTAGAGACTAGAGAGAAGCGAGAAGTGTCTCCGAAAAGCTATTGATCCTTGCAGAGGGAGAAAAACAATACATATTTGGAATCTAGCGTATTCAAAAGATTAAGAACGTAGCTAGTTAAAAAAAATCCCAGAAAAGATACAACACTTACAGAAAAACAAATTACATATATTGCGAATCAGCGTAAGAAAAGCTTATTATATGACAATAAAGGTCGTTTTTATGCCATTGAAACTAGAACGAATATACCCTAGTGGTAGGACTGCATAGGACTTATCGGAGTCGGCGGTCTCTCTGGCCTCTATTTGCGGACGCACGAGTAAACGGGATACTCTCATTCCCCCATCTGTCCCCATGCAGGCTCTGAAGCCCTAAGTATGAAACTATATCGTCTTCCTAAAACTTCAATTTTAGGGCGCGCTCTAGGCGTGTTCGTTAGTTTTAAATCATTAAAAAGCGACATCAGTACAGTATAATAAGCGCTCTTATACCGCTCACAATTACCAAATTATTAATTGTTTTTTCCTAGCTGAAGGTGCGGTACTTACTTTCTCGAGCATCTATATTACTCACATCATGTTAATAAAAATCTTACTACGCTGCAATCCAAAGTACGTAATTCGGGTATTACTGTTATCAGTGTCCAATTACTTTATCGGAGAAATACAGGTTCTACTGATCACTGTTCCACGTGAATTATAGCACATATATCACTATAACATATAGTTATTATTACATATATAATATAATATATCTATATATATATAATTTTCTTAAATTAATAAAAGGTTGATAAATATATATCATATATACATAATAATCATCATATATATATATATCATATATATAATATAATATATATCATAGTATATATATTATAAACAACAAACTACTTCACTGAATTAGTATCAACAATTATATAGGAACTAATTTCTCTTATAAACCTAAATATCTTAGTATATACAAGAACCTCTAATTATCTTTTTATATATTATATAACAATACTCACTTAAACCAAAATCTTACTACATATAGTTAAATAACTCACATTATAACTGAGATATATTATAGATTTACCTTCACAAATTGCCCTAATCTGACATCTATATAACTAATATATGTACAATCCATTTCACTTCCACTTATTTTCAATAAATTAACTAATACTAACAACTTACGACAAAGAATATTAGTTCATCTTTTAAACTGCAATGCCAGCCGCTCTGCTGAAATTCATTGTCGTTCGACTTTAGTACGCTCACCACATTCTGTTAGAATCAAAAGCGTCTGATAAGCTTTAACACTGGCTCCATGCCTGCATAATCAACTAAGCACGAGCCAATTATTATTATTATGATATATATATATATATATATAATATAATCAATAATATATATATATATATCATATATATATACTTATATATATAATAATACTATATATATCATGATATATATTATATATAATTATTATATATATTAATATTATATATATTAATAGAATATATATAATCCAATATGTTTTCCTAATTTCTGTTTACCACACTTCCTTCAGTTTTATTTTTTTTGTTCTTTTTTTTATATATTTGCTCACGTATACTGATAACCAACAATGAATTCAGATGGTTAACGGGACATATGATCATAATATCGAAAGCGTATTTTTTAAATACATTTTAAAAATCACATTTTCTTGTTAAATATTGTTATTTAAAAATGAAAATATCCTCAACATGTTAACGACCAACTTCGTACAGAAAAACCAATTTACAAATGAAATCAGGGCGTATAAAGCAATGCAGAGTGAAATAAATTGTAACTACAAAAATATAATCAAAAAAAGAAAACATTTTTTCATTCAATAATATCTCAAAAGTACGGGACAGCTACGCAGACAAACCAATATGCAATGTATTTGGAATCAGCGATAAGGACTTATTATAAATGTTAACAAAAAAAAATTATTAATAAAAAAAAACGGCTAAAAAATAAAAAAAAAACATATTAGGGGTGCTCGAAGGGCGGACGGGCGGCACACAGAGGGGGGCCGCGGACGTTCCTTCCATTTATACCCGTAAGGGAGGGGGCGGAGGAACCCGCAACCCCCAATACCAAAGAGCGGGCGGGTTCGCTGGAGACTCCCCCCGGCCCAGGGGAAATAAGTACCACCTGCTATATCCCCCGCGAAGCGCTGCACGAGGGGCACCCCAGGGGACTTCCTGGCCAATCTTATGGCGGTTTTACCTCTGGGGTATCCTTCAGTAAAAGAAACAAAAAGAAATAACAGAAATAATATAAACAATCCTGGACGGCGCAGTAGGTCGTTAAAATGGGTCCTAATAAAGGATTGATTTGAATCATGTCCTGTTACCACTTAAATTGTTTACTAGGATCATATACTAGAAATTATATTACAAATAAAAGAAACTAAAAAAATTCAAAACTTGACGGAGAGTCGTAACAGAGGTATAAAATGGTACACAAAAACAAAACAAAAAAATTTTCAAAACTGACGGAGTCGTAAACAGAAAGAGTTCCTGTATATATATATATTATATATATAATAATATTATATATATATATATAATATAATATAATAATATTAATATTATAGATATATATATATATATATATAATATATATATATAATATATAATATATTATATATATAATATAGTTTGTCGGTTGTGTATCCAGGTGTGTGTGAGTGTGTTGTGTGTGTGTGTGTGTATGTATGTGTGTCGGCAAAATTACGCGGACTTGTTTTGCCATTTGCTTAACAGGAAAATATATTTTTTACTTTATTATCATTTTTTGAAATAAATAAGTGTAGAGGCACCATTGTACAAATTCTGTTAAATCACTTTTAAGCCGTTGTTAGCTTAAGCCTTTTTAAAAGAATATGTAATTTTTATTCCTTTGTAGAAGCGTTCCAATATTTTTTCTTTCGCCTTAAACGTATCTTACAATTAATTTCCGTCTTGTGTTTTGTCACATGTTTACTTAAGTGATACTGCAGCTCCCCCTGCTTCTCTCCCCCTCCGTTTTTACCTAAAAAAAAAACTGCCTTCTTTTTTAAATTACTAATTACCCAATTATTAGAGCCTTAAAAATTATCCTACTTATCATGCTAAGCCTTGAAATGTAAATACGTTAATTATAAATTTTGTAATAGTTATTCTTCTTCCTCATTAGGAAAACGGTAAAAAATATAGAAAAATGTTTAAAGTTTTTATCCCTTTTCCCTTTCTCCCTATTATAATTTTTTGCCTTCTTAAGAAAATGTGTTCCAAACAGATTTTAACAATACTTGCGCATTTTTCTAGCTTAGGTCCGAAATAAAAAAGTAAGAAGTGAAAAAAGCGCCAAAATATTTCAGCGTTTTTTATTAATATCCCGTACGAATGCGTTAAAGCATTTTCATCGTAAAAGCTCTCAGAAAAATCTAAAAGAATATGATTAATATTATCATTAAACAAAATAATTACAATTCTGAATGGCATGATATTCACCTCCTTTTTTTTCTTTTTCTTGTAAATACATCCAAATATTTTTACCTCTTCACACTGCTCGCAATAAGATTAAGGAGAGAACGCCTGTTCCTAATGGCTAGATTATATTTCATAAGTACGTAATCTGGCGTGGGACAATGTGGAACTATTAGAGAGAAATTTGAATTTCCGCCAATTTTATGACTCGTGGAATGGAGGCTGTAAAAGCAGACGGAAAAAGGTGTGAAGCTATTTTTCGCCAGCGACGTTTTGCGCTGTCAAATTATTAATTATTACATATACAAATGTTAGTTACGTTTTGGTTTCTCTCTCTCTCTCGCTCTCTCTCTCTCTCCTCTCTCTCATATATTATATTACTATATATTATATATATAATATATACTATATTATATATATTAGGTATAGATATAGTATATATACTATATATATATAATATAAATCATTATTATATATAATAATATTATATAAATATATAATATATATATAATGATATATAATATATATGTGTCAGCCATCCTAAAATTCAGGCATGTAAACTAAGAAAAACTATAAGCAGCTACCACGAAAATAAATTATCATTTATTAATCCAGCGAGAACATTTACCGCAGACAAATTAAAAAAAATAAAAAAAAAATAAGACGCTTTTTAAAAAATTAACAAGATTGTGTTGATAATCTTGAACAATATACAGTTTTTGACAATTTCGATTGATTTGCCGGCTCACTACGACTGATGGACGCGAAAGATTGGCCAAATTGTTGATATTTTTTTCTCTTTTTTAAACAGACGGACAAATACCCACGGCGTAAAACAGAACGGTAGATCAGCAGTCGGCAGCTGTATATCCTTCTCGGGGCCTCACCGTTCCGGGTGGGGTACGATCGGGAACTCCGTCTGTCTTCTCTCCTGCTTTTCCCTCCGTCGGGCCGCAAACCCCAATAGAGATATATAAAAAAGAAAAAAATATATTTTCTGCAATGTATATTATAAAGCGACATTTGGAAACTTTTCTCTCGAGACTGCAGCGCTTTCAAAGTCGTCTTCAAGTCAATCATTGAAGACTTGCCCGTTTTTACTTAATATTAATATGCGTAAGTTATTAATAAAATATTAGGAATAAATTTATTTTTTTTTCTACATTTCTGCTCGGATAAATAAATGTTTCCTAGAATTATACTACAGAAATGCATAATCCTATTTCCGATGTCATATGTTATAGTTTTCACTATGGTTACATGTCACTGAACTTTTCGCCGGATGCTGGCCTACTATATATATATTATATTATATATATATTACGTATCATATATATATATATAACTATATTATATATATATAATATAACTCATATATATATATATATATATAATATATAATTATTATACTAATATTTTTATTAATAGTATATAATCAAGGCCACTTACTCCTTTAAAAGGATTGTATTACATAAAAAATAGCATAACATTATCGAAATCGCTTGACCCTAATCGCTAACATGCACTGTGGGACGTGTAAATTAAAACTCCAATAGGAGCAGAGAACAAGCAGTTAATCAGCATGTTGCTTTTTATCATGTTAATTTTATTATTGTAAATTTGTTTATTTTTTTATCTTCATCTTCTTAGGGGCGAGGCCGGACGGGGGACAGGGCGGGGACGAAGTCCCCCCGCCGTCCCCCGCTAGGCCGAGAACCCTGACTCTTGACATCTTGGCGATTTAATCTTGGCTTTAGGCACTTGTTAAGAAAAAGAAAAAACTGGTCAATTGGCAACCTTGTTGCCTTGAAATAATCGCGAAAAAATCGATTTACATCGTTCGTTCATATATATCGGTTAACATCTAAGCGAAAGTTTCCTATATATATATATATATATATATATTATAAAATATATATAATCAATATTATATATATATTATATATAATTTATATAATATATATATATATGATATATTATATAAGGCCTTAATGTGTTTTACGACTCCGTCAGTTGATATTTTTTTTTTAAATATTTCAGTATATGATCTAAACAATAATTTAAACGGTGGTAACGGCACGGGACACAAAGGAAGGAACATTTTGTCGTCCGTCAAATTTAAATTTTTTTTTTCTTTTAAAAACTAAAGGGAATACAAGGGGTAAAAACCGGCCAAAGGAGTAGGCAGGAGCGTCGTGGTCTCTCGGCCCTTTCCGGGGAACGACATCAGATCGGTAGACTATTTCCCGCCCCCTCCGGGAGGGTCTCCGTAACCCCCCCTCTTGGTATTTGGGTGTCGCGGGTTCCCGCCCTCCCCTACGGGGGTATGGACGTCCCCCCCTTTCTGCTCCCCCGGTCTTTCGAATTAAACCTAATGTTTTAATTTATTTTTTTCTTTTTTTACATATTTTAATAAGCTTTATTACGCTGAATTTTCCCAAATATGTAAAATTGAGTTTTTTGCAGCGCTGTAGTGCTCTGCAGCTTTACTTCGAGAGCATATTCTAATTTTAGTGGAAAAAAAAATGTTTTCTTTTTTTTTTAACATTCGGTTAATAAGCTTTTTTATCAAATTTCCAAATATGTAATTGGGTTTTTCTGGTAAGTGTCCGTATTAATTTTCGAGGAATTCATTTTTAAAACAATTAATTTAAGTATAAATCTTAATATAAAATTCTTTTAAAATACTTCGAACTTTTGATCATGTCCCTTACCACTGAAATTCATTGTTCGTATCATATAGTTGGCTGTATTTCTTAAAACAAACAAAAAAAAAAAATCGAAAAACCCTGGATACGGAGGTCGTACACGCACCCTGATCACTAAACAGTAGTAGAATATTAGAATCATCGCATGAACATCTAATTTTACTTAGGTATCTATAATGCTTTATATTATATATAGTTATATATATATATTAATTATATAAGTAATTATTAAATGTTATTGATTTAGGTTTGATTTTTGTTTTGTTTCTGAGAGAGAGAGAGAGAAATGTATAATAGTTATAATAAATATAATTATATATATATATATATATATATAATATATACACTACTATATATATATATATATTAAGACACAGGGCAATAAAAATAAAATTAGTATTTGATGGTTGGTTAGCCTATCTCAGAATTATTTACATGATGCTAGATTCAATCAGAGCACGGCCTGACCGCCCGCTCTCTCAGCATTTAATAAGCTATTGTACTGACTTGAATGACCAGAGCTCCTGATGTAAGTTCGAGGGATGCATACGACAGCTTTCCGGCGTCAAGCGTGGGTCATCGTGTCTCACCATAGAACTATGTCTAACAGCTCATATAATTGACTGACTCCATTCACGCTATCGGGATCCGGAAGTATGCAACTGCCTCTAAATCGCCTCTTCCTCGATGACGTCGCGTCTTTGCGGACGTTCGATATAGCGGGTGTGGCGCTTCAGAAACCGCAATATTCCCGGGCACTCACCGTCGTCCTAACCCCTCCTTAACCTCCACTTGTTCGACCGATGTCAGTTCTCATGAGACTCCTTGGCCCACCAAAACGGAACCCTCCCAAACTCGCAGGGCCACTCTCCGCACGACTAGATTCTGTACAGAGTGAGGTATGGCGATCACGCCGCACTCCGCAGGGGACGCGGCGCGCAGAATAGATATAGAGCGATGGGGGGGCCGAAGGGCCCATACCCCGTGTAATCAAAAAAAATAGAGATATGCCAAATATTACAAGTTATATCAGTCATGACGTCCTCTAACAAAAATCCTTATTGTGCAATGCATATCACAAAAAAACCTAATTATTATAATGCTTAAGGCCTTACTCATTTTTTCAACCCTACAGTGAAGCACAAAAAAAATATATATCGATTTTCTTTTTACATTTTGCTAATATTAAATGCCATGAATTAAATATATTATTTCTGAAATTTCAGAAGGTGTAAAAGTAGGCATGTCCTTCTTTTTTGTATGGGGTGGTCCGTTAAAACTTTAGACATTTAAAATTGGCACTTTATACCCCAGGTTTACCACTCCAGCACCTTGGTGAAAGCTAACGTAATTCTGAATCAACTCTTTTCTCCCGCGGCTTCCGGGATTTTCCGAGAGATAATTGCTCCTAACAGTTCCGATAGTTTATTTATAGTATATTCATATAAACCAATGATATTTTATATCATCTACCCTGAGCGCTCTGTTCAGGCCTTAATATCATTACTCAACAGCCGTACCTCATAGTATATATCTTCGGAATTATACATATAGTAAAGTACTACTATATAAATATACTAACTATCAGATACTATATACTATATATATAACATGATATAAATAATATATATAAAGTAGAATGCTGCGATTTATCTCTGCGATGTACTTTTTTGCTTCCTCCACTTTCCGACGTCAGTTTGTCAGGTGTAGTTGAAAGTTCCATTATCTTATTAGCATCGCATATGCCAACAACCCCTTACATTATCGAACCGAACCTAAGGTTAGACGAGGTGTACGGTCTTCGGTGCAGGCTTTCTTCGGTGGGTCGGCCTTCTTTGCACCTTTAAGCTATGGGCTACTCAGCGGACTAAGACCACCATTCAACAGTCACGGTACTTAAAGTATCGAGCCTTTTAAAAAACCTTTCAAAATTTCTTTCAAAAGGTAGGGATAAAAAAAACAGTTTCTTGTTGATTTGAATTTCTATTAAATTGATTAAGGTTTACTATATCACAGGAAAATACACTGTTCCTTTCTCGCTAGCGGCTGACTTGCCGGCTCGACGATGCAATTCTATTTTTACAGCTTTAGCATATATTTCCTAAGTTACATGCTTAATTTTTGAAATCCATTTATGACAATTCTTTTTGGACAAAATGCATTAAAGCACAAAAATTGCATAGAGATAATTTTAGATCGCGAAATTTTTAACATAGCAATCTAACTAAAGATCCAGGAAATATCTTTTATATAACGATACTGACGGAATTTTACAATAAAAGCAAATTATATGGTTCCCTAATAAGACAAACAATTAATGGTGAATTCATAACAAAGACAATCACAATCATGTCCTAGTACATAATCATTGACAGATAGCAAAAGAGAACAAAACAAAAAAAACATATATATATAAACAATAAAATCCTCCAAAAAGAAAACCACTTATTATATGTTAAAACAAAAAAAAGTTAATATTCACAAAATATATTTGTGAAAATTCTCATTCAAAAATTTATCAAGGTTTAAACTTTTATATGTTGGGGCAATATTTTGATAAAAAGAAGGCAATCTATAACAACAATCCACTTGATGCCGCTATAATTTACTTTGAAGTCATCCTCAAAAACGCGGGCGGTTAGTGGATATTACATTAATTATGCGTTTAAAGCGTACATAAATCAGTTTGAAAATACGTCGTAAAGATTCTGCTATCAGCCATCTGGCTAGAATTTAGAAGAATCACTGGTATCGAACTTAGTTAACTGCCTGCTTCAATATATGAAGTTGGTCTTCATGAAGACGAATCATCATACTGCATTGAGGAACCATCTTTGAAAGTGAATCCACATTCGATTGAGGAATCATACTTGAGAAATGTATGAAGCTTGATGTTGAATTCTCTGTTGCAACTTTGAAGGAAGTATGAATCACAAGAGAAGAATACAATTTGAATGAAGATAATAGTGATAGTGGTATGAGGTCCTACATTTGTATTAAACATATTTCTCTATTGAAAATTTATTCCTCTCATATCTCTCTCCAACTCGAAAACTCTCATAACCTTTAATGAATCTACGTAGCACGTTCGGTATTTGTTCCGCCATGCAGTGTTATTGTACGTTACTACCAACATAAATATACTGATGGTGCTTCACTTCTTCCAGGTTATCCTTTCGCCTATATCAGTAGCTGAGCTAGTGGTATAAGGTGCCAATGATTTAGACGTAATACCATACATGGATGAATCTTTCTTCTATTTAACCAGAGCTAAGAGACAAAAATGAAGTTCATCTGAAGTAATCTGTGAGTCCTTCAGTAAAGAGAGTAGTTAGTAGCCATAGTATCGATGGAAAGAATCGCGTTAAACTGAAGCTGGTAGAACCGGTATCTGGGGCCGGGTATTAACTGAGTGACTAATGCTCCTGTCTCCGACGATCTGCATGTTGCTTGAATTAAATCTTTATCTTAAAATAGGTATTATAGATGACGAAAATAGTCACGTTAAACAGAGGATATGCCTGGGATAAACGGTGTGGCTTGTTCTCATCTTCGGCAGTCTGATGTTGCTTGAAGATTTTCGTTACTGTGACATCTTGAAACTGATATGAGCGACGACGGAATCAGACATTGTAAACTAAGGTCTGTAGGCCTGTGTATTGACCGTGAGACTAATGTTCACGTCTACACTGGTCTACATGTTGCTGGATGCCTCTTCTTCGGACTAGTCTTCTGCTGAAAGTTGCTGCTGATCGTTGTCGGTAGGAATCTTTTGAGAGGGTGTTCTTGAAGGCGATGTTTATTCTTCTTCGACATGGTCTTCTGCTAAGGGCTGCTGGTGTTCTATGGACATCTTCTTGAGTCTTGGCAGAGTAGTTTTCTGCTTGCGTCACCTTAGGAGAGGGACTTCTGCTTACAAGGGACCTCTTCTTACGACGGAGTTCTGCTTGCGAGGGAACGTCTGCCTGCGAGGGAACGTCTGAGAGAGAGGGACTTTTGCTGGAGAGGGGGTTCAATTTCTGAGTCACTAATATGAAGTGGCAGGAGTGCTGGGAGATATTTCTTGTTCTTCTCCTCCACTTCACGAGTTGTAGTTCTTTTTGTTCGACGTAACAACACTTTTTTACATTGTCGAACCTAAGTAAACAGGTCCTAGCTTCTTGAAGTTTTCTCTGGTGGAGTCGCCTTCTTTCACGTAAACTGAGTTACTTTCGGCTAGTCAACCATCAACATAAGTCGTTAACCCTTTTTAAAACTTATCTCTCTATTGTAGGGAATAAAGACTCAGTTTTTGGTTAATTGATATTTTTAATAAACATTAGGTTTTACTATATTCAAACTATTTGCTGACTTCCGGCAGATGCATTATTTTTTCCCTTTACATATTTCTCAAGTGCACCTGAAATCAAACCATGTCTTACAAAAGTTAAATTCTTTGACAAGTGCATAGAACATTTTAATCGGGAAATTTTTAAATGCACAAAAAAGACACAAAGATATAACTTCAAGGCTATTAACAAGGCTATTAAATACGCTATATTTAATAAACAAATATTATTTCCTAAAAAGAGAATATAATAACATGTTGTAATAAAAAATATATATAATTAAAATCAATACATTTTATATTCCAAAAAAAAAAAATAGGCT
>JABUQX010027299.1:0-10000 GCA_015478945.1 Trachelipus rathkii | reverse complement strand
CAGGAAAATATTTTGGGAGAAGTTTGTAACGAACACTTTAGCAGTGGCAAATACAATAATAGGAAATTATTTTTTCAATTATTTGTTATTTAATTGGTCCCCAATAGAATTTAGACATGGCTAACTTTAAATTATTATTATTTGTAAAAACTAAAACAAAAGTAGTTTATATATATATATATAGTTGACTATATTAGCTTTAAACTTCTAATATACTATTATATAGGTATATTGAGCTATATATATTTAACTTAATATATTTACTGATCTGCTTATCCAGATATAGTGGTACTGTTATTGTATTAATATATGTATAATATATTTAATAAACGAAAATAAGATACTTTTTGATTTTATCTTTCTTCGACAATGAAATATCAGTTAATAAAAAAATATAACAAGAGTAAGGACGATGGTAGGGGATTATTGAGAGCGAGTATAGAGGGGGGGAAAGGGGAATGGATAGCAGGAAGGGGAGAATAGGGTGAGGAAAAGATGGGGGTTATATTATATAGAGGATTCTTGAATGAATTGGGTGGCGAGAGATGAGGATGGTTTAGCAAGAGGTTGGGAGGATGGGGGGGGGTGAAGTGGGCGCAGGAAAAGGGATATGGGAAATACTAAAGTGGAAGAATTGATTAGGCCGGGCGTTAAGCGTAAGGAAGAAAGGAGGCAGAAGAGGTCCGAAAGAGTCTAGATGAGTATGTGAGTGTAAATGGAAAGATGTTACAGATAGGGGCAGGGGGTAGAGGGGTGGGGAGGAATCTGGTGTATAGGTTTAATATAAGTTATGGTTGAGGTAGGAGGGGAGAGGTTTCCACAGGAGTTGGAGTTGTTGTTGTTTGGGCTTGCCCCTGGGTTCCGATGGGAAGGGTGATAGATTTGTGAGTGTGGGAATTGTAGAGACGAGTATGTAGTGTCTTTTGAGAGTAGTGGTAGGGGTAAACGTGTATTGAGAAGAATAGTATATTGGAATAGAGGGTGATGAGATGTGTAAGCCGTGATGGATGCAGGAGAATGTAGAGAGGTGGAATAGAAAGAACGGCGATGATATATTGAGGGGTGTGGAAGGGGGGGTGTGTGGTTAAGTATTTAACTAATGAATATGGACTTGTGGCGAATGGGTATGATAAGTTTTGAGAGGTAACATAGGGTAGTAGTGGATGGTCGTTTAGTGTCTTAGAATCTAGTGATGAGGCATACTTTGAAGAGAGGTGAAGAGGGGGAATTATGGAAGGTTGATCTGTGAAGGGAATATGGAGTAGCGGGGTATGTAGTAAAGGGTATTAGGACGGAGCTGTAATAAGCGAAATAGCAGAATGTGGTGTGACGGGTATTGAGGGAGGGGTAGAGTGAGGCTATTGGTGAAGAGAGGTTGCAAATCAAGGTGTCTCTATAGTGGTCTACCGAAGTTTGGCTTTCTTCATTTATTGTTAGGTTAGGAGGAGTGTCTGCAGAGGAATGATGAGTGAGGGGCGGGGAGAGGGGTGGAATTGAGGGATAGGGGTGATAGATGGGAGCAGTGAACATGATACTGTTTGGGGATGATACTGCCTTAGTGGGAAGAATTCAGGAAGGGTGCGTGCTAGGGATTATTGGTGCCCAAGGAAAGTAAATTACGAGAGGGGGGTCTTAAGATAATTCAGTAAGAGTAAAGTGTGCTGGTGGATTAGGCGAATAGGTGAGAGTGAGAGGATGGGGTTAAGAATTAGAGGTAGTGAGGATAGTAAGTATTATGAAGAGAGGTAGAAGGTTTCAGAGATATGTTAGGGGGATGGTGGATTATGGTTAACGGAAGGAGGGCAGTTGAAGGAAGAGGATGGATCACAGAGTGAGGAAGGAAGGACATCGAGAGGTGCTGATGGATCGTATGGTCTGAGGGAATATATGGAATGGGAGGGTATTTTATAACTCATTAAACTATATGAGAATTAAGAGATTGCTTTGAAAAAATATGTGTGATCAGGGCTGGTAGCTGATGATGGGATGTGTGGAACGTGGGGTCTGAATGCTAGGAGGGTAGTGTCACTACATGGACAGAGGTTTGGAACGTGTTTGCATGGATTGAACGAGGGATTGAAGAGCCTGTTATGGACTGGGTGTGTTTACGGGGTACAAGAGTAGGAGAGATGTAAGGAAATAGTGTGGTGAGAGTAAGAGGATGAGATGTGATTGAAGAATGGCGTTTTGGTGAGAAAGAAGCGGGTAGAGGGGAAGTTAAGAATGGTTTGGACATCTGGGAAGAGAATGGAGGAACAGAGGTGGTTGGAGAAGGTTGTGGGGCAGAGAGGTAGGGATAGGCAGTAGAAGAGGGGAGGACGGGAGACCTGTAGTAAGAAAGTGACTGCGGAGGACTATAAAGAAATGCGATCCGATAGAGGCAGAGCGAGAGTGAGGGTGATAGGCGTGGATGACAGGTAGAAAGATGTTGAGAGGAGGATGGAAGATGGATGAGGTATGGTGGGTGGGGGGGCGAGAGTAGTTGTAGTGTAATATGACATATTGGAAGCTGAGCACGTAACTAACGTTGTATTGAGGCGTGGTCCGCTTATAGCGGGGAATAGTGTTTGTAGAAATAATATATAATACTATTAGTAAAGTATAGGAGAGGGATTATTATTATATAGGCTGTTGGTTCCTAACTTTAGTGTTAGATATGTAAGGAATATATTATGATACATTTTTAATAGGGTACAGTGTGGTTGTAATATATGAGGTATTGTACAATAGTATATACTAATTATATTTTAAACTATATGGTGGATAAGGTTAGGGTAAAAAGCTGCAGTCGAATTTCATGAAATTACATTGAAAATTTTTGTAGAATACATTGAAAAGAAAATAAGAACAGATAATATTAAGGGGCAGGGAGATAATTTAGTAGCTTTTTTGCTTTTGTTATTAAAATCTATATTGAATTAGTATTATAGTAGATTGAGGTACTGTTGGTGTATATATAATTGATGAGTTAGATAATAGCTATGATTAGTATGCTAGAATATATTTAGGTATATATATATATATTGTATGTAGGTGGAGTTAAGTGGTTTTGGAGTATAGGAGCGCATACCTACTAAGGATGGGATTAAGGCAGTAGTAGTATTATACCGAGAGTATATCAGTAGGGTATGTGTTGAGATAGTGGGTAGATATTCGTTACGGAGTGGATTTAATCAGGATAGAGGTTTGTGATAGGAAAAGGTGTATGTATTAGTGTGCGAGAGGATATGGAATATATATTGTGCAGTGAATAGAGGGGCGAAGAGAGATGAGATAAGATGAGCGAGAAGGGAAGGGATGGGAGATGCTCTCGTTGTATTAATTTAGACCTCGCGTGTAGATTTAATATTCATGAGAGAGATTGGATGAGATATTGATATGTTGTCAGAAACGCTGAGATTTGTAGATTGTAAAAATAAATTGGATGAAAAGTAGAAATTTTATACAGATTTATGCGAACGCATGCGAGAGAGATAGTTATTTGAAATAGAACGTCTAGATATAGCAAAGCTAAGTGTTTCGTTTTAAATTTTAAGGTAGTAATATTAAGTTGATAAGGTTGAGGGCTTTTAAAATATTAGGTACACTTGTTAGACTAGTTATATAAAAACTTTGACCACCATGAGAGGGTTGTTTCATAATAATACGTCCAATGTACAGGTGCCTCATGATAGGGAGTGGTTGGTTTTATAGTAAAATCTTTATATTTATTTATCTGGTTTTGTTTGTTACCTAGTATCATAAAAATAAACGTCTGTAATATTGTAAACATGGGGTGGACATAGAACAGGATGTGGAGAGACTTTTAGATAATAGGGTTGTTGCGATAAGACGGGTAATAATAGAGAGATCGCTTAAGAAGTTGGTTAGTGGTCTTTAGAAAATTGTAGTGACAGATTATGAAGTACAATAGCTGTGGGTTCGGCTCGGGATACGCCGCGATAGTGTGTTATGTTAAATAGAGGATGGTGGAAAAGATGAGAAATTCGTCAGTGAATGTCTATAAGAATATCATCCAATTAAATTATTATACGTTACATAGAAATAAAATATTGTAAGTGTGGTGAGTTCGGTTAAGGGTTTGCGTTGGTGATGGTTATAGAACAAATATGAGATAATCATAGGGTATAGTGATGATATAATGCTGTTAAATAAGGTGTGAGAGTTTTGATGAGGAGCTTTGTCTAAGTTTGTAGGCCGCGATTGAGTGCAGTTTTTGTGCCCAAGACGACGAGTTCTGGGTATCAAAATCCGACAGAAAGACCGAGGTAGAATTAAATAGTGCAGGTTTGGTATTTGTGTATAGTTGATTAACCAGTGTAGTAGGGGAGAGAATATGTTGTTTCAGTATGGATGAGTCAAGTTGTGGAGCTAAAGAAGGTAGATGACTGCACGACCGGCTACGAAGTGGAGAGGAGATAACTAATGTGTTGGCAGGGAAGTATGGATGGGGTCTACATCTGTAAAAGGTTGGGTGCTTGAGCGTGGTTGTCGGGTATTAATTATGGTGATGAGTCCTGTATGAGGCTGTAGGGGGAGATGTAGGATGGTTTGTTGGATGGCCTGCATTGAAGTGGTTGCGGTGGTATGTACGCGGAAGGGGATAGGTAATTGTTTTGAGTAATAGCGGGTGTGTATTGTGTGTGTCTTGCTTGAAGTGTTGGCGGGATTTGATCTTTAGATGGAAGACAAGATTAATATGTGAGTGAGGGTTGGTTGATATAAGATGACTATGTTAGATTCAATGAGATGGTGCTTGGAGTGGACAGTTTTAGGGATGTTATATGGCGAAGATTAGAGGATGGAAGATCTGAGTGTTGTTGCGGTCGCGAGCCCATGGAACAGGGGGGGTGCCTGAAGTGATGGTGAAGTTATGGCTAGGTTACGAGAGGGTACGTCGGGCGTATGGTGAAAGTTAGATAAGAGTTGTTTTTATTTGAGCCCTAAGGTAGATCAAGTGTATCAGGAGGATCATGTGGAGACGCCTAGATCATCGTAGGAGATGGATTGTCAGCTATGGTAAATGGCTGTTAGTTACCGCTTGCGAATGGCTGGAAAAGAGGAAGATGACTGACAGCTGGACTGTAGGGATAAGTAAGAGTTAATGGTATTATCTACTAGGACATGGTACTGTATAGAGAGAGTATACATATGTGCTGTGTGATGTATAATCATACCGAAGAGGGAGTTTGTAGAGCTACGATAGTCGTAAAATATTCCTGTTTATTGGTTGTAGTGGGAATGGAGATAGTTGTATATACGATGGAGATATTAGACACTATGATGTCTCCGTGTGTTGTGAGTAGGTAGGAAAGATGATAGGTGTATTACTTGTACTCCGAGCATGGTAGTTTGGTGGGTTGTGTACGCGGAATAATCTATGATGGAAATTTTCTGGACGTCTGGAAGTGGTTGCTGTTATCCTGCTAGTTGAGCTATTCGAAATAACGCCCACAGGAATTTAATGCTGGTGGTTTATGAGGATTAGAAAAGTGTTTCTTGAAATTAGTTAAGAACGGTAGATTATGAATCAACATGCATATATGTTTAGTGTCCGCTGTGTTTTGGTATTATGAGAGAAGTGCGTAAGTGTTACGCGAATTGGATGTGAACATTTGGCTAATTAGAAGGTCATAAATGGGAGAAAGTAATATGTGATGTGGCTACGCTTAGAAGATGTTCTACGCGGTGCGTTAATAGAGGGGTATTTTACTGTATAGGTATGTTACGAGTGGGGTAAGCTGTGTCGTTCTGAAATAACTGATATATAATAGGTTCTTGTAGGTAGATAAGTTAGATTAAGTGTGATTAGCGCTTGATGAGCTAATTTAATGTGACCGTATTCTAGTGAAGTTAGGTGGTCAGGTTCGGCAAAAGTAGATAAAGTGGTTATTTAAGTGACAGGGTCAAGGACGTGTGCGGTAGTGCATTGCAGGTAGGTGGTTCACGGCACCGGTATAATATGTATCGTGTATTTGTTTATAGTTATCTGTGTGTTTATACGTAATAGGGATGATGGTGTTAGTGATGATGTATTCAGGAATGTAAAGGTGTGACATGGTTAAGTCTTAGTATACTTATAGTATAGAAAGTTTGGAAGTGTCTTCTGACTGATATGATAGATCTTATGGGTGATCTAGAGTAGATTCATGCGTACCTGATGTTGATAATAAGTATTATGAATATCATCGTTATGTTAGATATTAATGTTACTGGGTGGGTCTGGGTTTGATTTGATTGCTTGACTAGAGGCATAGGTTATAGCTGATTATTTATTGTATAAGATACTGATGTAGTGATCGTATTGGGAGTAAGCAAGGGGAACAAGTAGGATGCTCGGTTTATAGAATGACATCGAGTTAAACTAATTATATCTTATGATTTTAAGGAAGATAGAGCTTGGAGTTATGCTTGAAGATTTGTGGGATTTAGCTGTATGTCTTGTTTTAGATAGTTTTGAAGTTGTGATATTAATATTAAGAAAGTATGTTGAGGAGGCTGGTGCATAACTATATTATTGTGTGTACCTTGGTGGTTACGTTGATGGTATAATAGAGGTTAATGTGAGATTCATATTCATAATGTGGGGACTGTGAAGGGTTGTTTGTAGAATGACACTTTCGAGGATGATCGTTATGGATGAATAAACGTCAATTATTATTGCTGGTCTTGATTTATGTGTATCTGTGTATTTTGAAGGTGTGGTAGCGAGTACGAAAGGCAGGGTGATAAAGTTAGATACTAGGTCTTACAGAGAATAGCTACTGAATCTGGAGTGTCGTGGGTTAGGGTTGAAATAATGATGTAAATTTATGGGTTGCGGCTGGAGCAATATGAAGACGGCTTTATATAGACTTCGTCCTAATGCGATAGATTTGCCTGTCAGATGTCTCTGTGTGACGGGTAGTTGGAATTGGGTAGTGCAGCGTGTGGTGGATAAAGTGGTTTCTAAGTTTATGGAGAAGAGTATTATAGAATATATGTTGGTAGTGTTCTTATATTGAGCGTTTGTGTGTTTACGGTTGTAGGTGTTTATGGGGTAGTTAATTTGATACTTTAGCTTGTATATGGGGCATGTGTACTTAGAGATAGGGGTGACTGGTATTGCATTGTTTTGAGAGTCAAGCGCAGTTATTGCTGGAGAGCAAGTTAATATCTTTTCGGTCTTCGTGAACGTTGTAGTAGTGTGAATAGGGTAGCAGTAGAGGATTTAGTGGAAAGAGGAAGTAGGCTTTCGTAAGGAGTCAAAGAGCTGCATGGATGAAATTAGCGTTAGTTCTGATTTTGTAGTAAGTGTGTGTGTTGTCCAGGATGGTTGTAGTGAGGTGGGTGTGTGTGCCTTACAGACGATTGTGTGTCAATGCGACGAAGATCGGATTTCGGTTATGAAGCGAGTAACGTGTAGATGTTGGGTAAGGTAGGCAAGTACGATACTAAAGGAGGCTTCATACGGGCGGTGGCTACTGGTCGTCTTAGACTTTAGTCGCTGAGGTTAAGTAGCTTTCTGCGCAATGGTGGAGGAGCAAGAATTTATTCGAGTTAACGTATGGAGATGTCTGATGATCCCGCGTTAAAGAGTGGGAGAACTCGAAGTTTCTCCGTATATTGATGCTTAGCGGTATTCGTATCGGTAGTGCTATATAGAACTGGTGATTAATATTGCCATTCTCTTGATTCTGGTTGTCATATGTAATGATCATTGGTTTCTTGTGTTGATGTTCTTCGGTTTGTTTAAATGGTGAGGCTGTCTTTTAGTAAGGGATGAGCTTATAAGTCGTAAAGCTCCAGAGAATGGAGTAGACGTTTACTCATATGAGATAGTGAAACTGACTATTTCTTTTTATGCAGATCCATCTGAATCGGATATTAGAAGCGCGTTTTCAGTGGAGTATGCGCGGATAGCTAGGATTTGCAGAAGTTGGAATTAGAATGAAGTAATTGATTGGTTACAATTGTAAGGAGGTACTTGGTATTCATATAAACAGTTCGAGTGGAGAAAGGTAGTGAAGATGCTGGTACTCTGCGCGGGATGCGAGTGGTTGAAATGTGTGTTGTAAATATTGCTTAAATCAGTCGGCTGAGATACAAGTAGTAAATTTAGTTTTGAGGTGTGTACTGCACTGTAAAGGGTTGCTACTCTGTATATGTTAGTTTAATATTGTTGTAATTCGGGGATATTGGAAACTAGATATCATGTTGTAGAGGGCCTTGAGAGACATGAATGCTGTCGACGTTCTGATCTCTGAGGGCTGGCGGGAGATTTGAGATTTAGTTGCATGGGATGAGTGAATTTTATTAATATGTTATTTTTATTACTTGATTCTGTTTGATTTTACAGGATCGACTGAATGTAATGTTATTGGTGGAGTTTATGAATTATATTATTATTAAAGTAGACCGTGGAATAGGATTCATATTAAGTTTATGTTTATTGTAACATTATGGTTTAGTAGAGTAGAGTTTAAATTTATGATTATATTGTGACATGTCTTGTATGGTACTAGTTGGCATGGCACTTGAGATGGTGTTGCGACGGGGTTGTCATATAAGAGAGATAAAGAGATAAGTTACATAGAGGGTGAGAGTTGGAAGAGTTGGTTAGTTGGAGACTATTGAATGTAACATATCTTAGTTGGGATGGTGGAGTTGTTCTGGCGATTTATATTTCAGTATAATGATGTCGAGGTAGTATTTGAGTGATTGTTGTCGTGTAAATGCTGAGGACGGTGCTTGATAGTGGAGTTTAATCTTTTGGAAGAGTCTGACTACTGGTGTGGGTGGATGGTTGGTTTGGTCGCCTGTGTGTGGCGGTGAGATCTGGGCTGCGCGAGGTTAAGCTCAAAGGGGATGGGAGCTATCTGTGTAAATACTATTGCTCTAAATGATACGACTCTGTGGTTTGAAGCCTTATATGCATGTCAATCTATTTTATGGTTTCTAGTTTTCATTTTACAGTGAGGATTTCTGAAGGTGGCCTAAATTTTCGGTGTCTTACTTTTGAAGTCAAATGCTTTATTCTGTGTAATTGGTGTGAGTAATGTTGTGTGGTCAGTCATCCTTATGTGTGGAATTAGAATTATCAAAGTCAATATTTTAGGGTGGAATTGAAGTTGTTAAATCAGTCCTATCTTAGTGGAAACAGACTGTTGATCTTGATCACGTCATTGGTGGGGGAGATTGTATTTAACTCGTGGAGTAGTGATTCTAATGGCGGAATGAGTATAATTAATAGAAGGAACAAGTTTAAGTGTGTGCCATCTTCTAAGAAAATGAGACGTTATGGTGTTAGTAGTTTAAGGATGAACGTTATGAGTTCAGCTGGTTTTAGATTATCGAGACTGAACTAGTGAATGTGCTTAGGCTGCGTTTGAGAAACAGAGAGGTGTTTAATTGACAGATACCGCTCTTTGTATATGTCTGTATACGGTGGTTGAGAGGGGTTTTATAAGGTGATATTACATGCTAGTAGATTATATCTATGTCGGAATACTTCCAAAGGTGTTACGTAAAAGTAGATCGAGGTAATTTACGCTAAGGTTAGATATAAGAAGGATCGCGGGCTTCCGAGTCGTTCAAAGACCAATTGACTTTCAGTTAAGTTTAAAGCCATTTTGTAATTAGTTTGAATGTGCTAGGAGCGTTGTGGAAAGTGATCTGTATGTGGCGTGTATGATTAGCTGGGATTATCGCGGGTTGTGGAATTTGGAGGGCTACGGATATAATCAGGGGCGAAGTAATTGGTTTCATAGCAGTCGAGTAGGGTGATGGAAATCATTGGATTTGAGGAAGCATTTGTAGTTTGCGTTATTTGTCGGAAGTGCCGCATATCGAGGGAGCTGGTGTTGGACTGGTGGTGTGGCATTGTAGTAAGTGTATGAGGGATGATTGTGTTCAAGAGAAGATTTAATAAAAATTGTCGATGAGGTCCGGGAGAGGCTGAGTTGGACAGGAAGGTTGTAACTGGAGGAATGGAAGGTTTGTGATTTAGATATGTATGGAT
>JABUQX010027298.1:20000-27972 GCA_015478945.1 Trachelipus rathkii | reverse complement strand
GTAAATATATTTCAAACTGAAACATGTTGGATCGGTAAGATCTTTAAACAGGTAAAAGGAAATGTTTCTTTCTTGTGAGTGACGGAGTAACCTTATATCTCAATACCGCATATGTGATTGGTCGAGAATTATTTTATAGCTTTATTTTAAGGTATGCAAAAACATGTTTTTTCATATCCTAAGCTTTACCTGAGTTAGTTAAGGTTCATAGAACATTTTATAATTTATATACATTCACTCTTCAACATACTTGGTAAATCCTTTATTTAGGAAGTAAAAATAGGGATATTTTGATGATGAAAAATGTCTTTACTATTAGTTGTGTGTGGTTTTGTAGGTAATTTAATATAATATTAACTTACAATGTTCAACATTAAATATATTTACAAGATTATTAAAACATACAATATAATTATAATATATATAATTATATATTATATATATTATATATATATATAATATAAATATATTTATATAACATATACTATTATATATATTATATATTTATTATATATTATAAATATATTATTATATTTAATATATATTATATATAAATATATATATATATATATATATTATATATATATATATAATATATTTATTATTATATTATAATATTATATAATAATATTATTATATAAATTATATTTATATATATATCTATGTATATATATTTATATTATATAAATATAAATATAAAATATATATATATATATATAATATATATATATATATATATTATATATATATATATATATATATATATATATATATATATATTATATAAATATATTATATATATATACCCATCACTAATATATATATAATATATAATGTATATATATATATATATATATCTATATAATATTATATATTAATATATATATTATATATATATATATATATTAACGTTAAAAAGTCTTAAGGGACCCCCTTAAGGTTCGACATGATAATTATGTATAAATATACTTGAAAGTGTATATATATAAATTTATTCTTAATATATATATATAATATATATATAATATAAAAATATATATATATAATTATATATTTATTATATAATTAATTTATATAATATTATTTATATATATTATTATATATATATATATATATATATATATATATATATAATATATATATATATTATATTAATTTAAGACCTCAATAATTGCTGATTCGTTTGATTACTACGGTTTCTAAACCCTTTTCTGCCTTCTCCTGTAATGTATGTTTATACTTCAGGCGCTGAAATCTTCAGAGTATGGTTTTTATAGCGATCCCCTTTCATTTCCTGATCCCATATAGATGTAAAACATTCAATATCGAGGGCATCTATCATCAACGCAATGTTGTTAGAGTTGAATAAATAACTTTCCAGAAGCGCATCATAAACCAAACGATGGGCTGTGTTTATGAGATCATCTAATATATTCACGTCGGCTATTCTAGGTAGGAGCTCTGCATTCATCTTGATGAAGAGCTCGAGATCTTCTTTTCCTGAAATTGTATACGTATGTGCGGTGGGAGAGAAAACAGATGACGTATTACTCCTCCACCAGTAGCCAATGTGTATGCGGGGAATGTTTTCATGTAATGAGAACACCAAGGTAATCCGCTTGTTATCTTCAGGTCCTCCCTCTGATATAGATGTACCCCATTCATTTGTGACACTATAGTTCATATATCCACTAGCTATCCATGCCGATACAGCTTCCATGATGGTTGAGAGATTTTCTACAGAGATGAATAATGGTTTATTGTAAGTGGAGCGTGGTGCTATACAGGTTATATACCGGTCACCTGAGGGTCTTCTTCTAAAACGCATGATGATGGCACAATGTTTATGAACTACGGACCATGAAATTAATTCTTTGATCATAATATTTCTAACTAAACACGTCATTTTCGGGATTCTACTATAAGCCTATGGCACACAACTAATCAATACGAGGAGTTACAATTATCTGTTCCGATAGGGTGTAGTTCATCTTATATACATTGAGGAGAGGTGGGGCGGATCTAATGCGCTCCGCCCCTTTGACGTCGCGTAAAACCTCGACCAACCAGAAGCATGAACGTAAAGGCGATTGATTAGGCCTAAGAGATACGATGGTGAAACATCCTGACCTTTTTAGGATTAAGGACCAACCATATTTTAGGCCTAATGGAGATAACGGCATTTTTTCTATATACAAGAATGATTTTGTATATTCTTGTTGGTTTCTGTTTGTACTTGTTTTATGGTAGTAGGGATTTTGTTGTATTTCTACAGACAAGTATGGCTTTGTATATTCATGAATGTGATTGTGTACATTACATTCATATATATATATATATATATATATATATATATATATATATTATATATATATATATATATATATTATATATTATATATATTATAATATAATATATATATTTTATATATATATATAGTAAGCCTAAATAATACACATGTAATATATCCGTTTTCATATATAAATATAATATATTACAAATATAATATGATATTATATTATATATATATTATAATAATATATATATATATATATATTATATATATATATATATATAAGCCCGCCGTGTGCCTCAGGCGCAAATATTACATACTTTTAGTTCAATTATATAGGAAGTAAAATTTTAAGGATAGTAAAACTTTACTAACCATATTTAGAAATAAATAATCACAGGTATGCATTTTTATATTATATATATATAATTATATATATATATATATATATATATATATAATATATATATATATATATATTATATATTATATATATATATATTATATATATATTATTTATATATATATAATATATATATTATATATTATATATGATATATATATTATTAATATATATATATATATTAAGTGGAAGTATATTTCTATATATATTATATATATATATATATATATATATATATATATATAACACTACCAATACATTTTCATATAATTTTATGACTATTGAGATTAAAAAACTCCTCTAAACTCTTTTACAATATGTCAATCATTTTATATGCATTTTCGATATATAGTTTCGTATCTCATTAATACCTTCAGATAGCACATATGTAAAAAGTTCCCTCTCAGATATCATAGTATATTTACAGTCTGGATCACCTGCATAAATACTTTCTTGCCATTGTTTTCTAAGTAGATAGATGAATTTCTGTACATCTATAGAACTTAGGAAGTGATCGATGACGAGCAGAGGATCATCAATCAGTACTTTCTTAAATGCGTAGTATTCCTGGTATAACGTATAATGGATAACGGTCACGTAATTAGATAACACATATGTCTTCTTCATCTGCATTAACACTCTCCTACGGACCTCTGACATATATTTCAGCTGCGTTAGGCCTGAAATATAGAATCCATATGATGTATGTTCAAATACATCTGCATCATTATTTCTCTCCCATAATCTAACTTCCAAACTGATTATGTTTTGATGTTTATAAAATGCTAGAGTAAGTTGCTTAGCGTTGGTTTCTTCGCTCTGGCTAATAACTGTTTTGGACCAGTTTAAAGCAGAGCTTGGCTTAAAGTAATCTGTAAGCCACTCTTCAGTGTGTTTACATATACAAAGTAATTCATCTGTACTCATGAAAATACGCTTGGTACTATAACATGGTGAATGGTTAGCACACGTGAAAAATTCAAATACATTGGGTTTTTTTTATATAAGAATAAAACCCTACTCCTTAGGATCTTGATTTCCCACTAAATCTTGTATAGAGGTATACCTGTTAAGGCTAATCAGATATAGACTTAGTGAAAATAGAAACTTTTAATAACAATCAGAAACTTGTGCACAGTTAAAAGCCAAAACGCTATTGATTTTAAATGAGTTTGTCTAAAAGATAATAAAACACATCTGCTCGAATATAAGTTTCAAAAACTGTTAATCTTTCATCCAATCACCGGTAAAGGCTCAGGATATGAAAATACATGTTTTTTACATTACCTTAAGTCAAAAGCGATAAAATAATTCGACCAAAATCACATACGCTGTCATATAAGAATAAGGGGTTACTTCCGTCACTCACAAGAAAGGAAAACATTTTCCTTCTTACCTGTTTAAAGGATCTTACCGATCAAGCATGTTCATTTGAAATATATTTAGAAAAATAATAATAACATTTGATCTCGTTCTTGTCTATACTGAAATTACCTTTTGACCTGGTATTAGGCTTAAAACAACCCGGGGTACAAAAAGGCGTATCCTAAATTTAGGCCTAAAGTAGTTATTTCAACACATTTTACAGAAAGAGATCAGTCTCGTATCTGTAAGGAGTGTACGTTGTTGTGTGTTTTTTCGTGCTGGTTTGTCAATGTACATAGATAATAATAATAATAATAATAATAATAATAATAATAATAATAATAATAATATATAATAATAATAATATTAAATAATACTAATAATAATAATAATAAATAATAATAATATAAATCAGTAATATAATAATAATATAATAATATAATAATAATAATAATAAAATAATAATAATAATAATAATTAATAATAATATATAATAATAATACATAATATAAAATAATAATAATAATAATAATAACAATAATATAATAATATAATAATAATAATATATAATAATAATAATATAATAATATATAATAAAATAATATATAATAATAATAATGATAATATAATAATAATAATAATAATAATAATAAAAATAATAATAATAATAATAATAATAATAATAATAATAATAATAATAATAATAATAATAATAATAATAATAATAATAATAATAATAATAATAATAATAATAATATAAAGCAGGTTCACAATAATTGAAAATAGTTGGTGTCTAATATAGTTATTAGTTAACAACGAATTAATAAATATAAATGTAAGTAAATAATTTGTTATTTTTTAAATACAAACCCAGAAATTTTTTTAATAAAAACAATGTTATGTTACAGAGAAGAACTTCTTTTCGCTATATTTATACTTAATTACAAGGCTGAAGATGAATGTAAAGCAGTAAAGTCAATTCAGAAAACAAAAAACGTGTTATAGCTTGGTGTAGAGGACTGCAAGGGTCTTGCCTTACTTATTTACTGCTTTATTGATTAGGGGGCGTAAAATATATGTTTTTAATAAAATTTCATAAAATTTTAGTAAAAATATTTTAAACTTGTCTTATAAAATTTTAAACAAAAGAGATAAAAGATGCTTTTCACTTTGTTGAGTCGATAATGATTTCATAAATGATCTTTTAAAAAATTCTTTCAGATTTATTTTAGTTATAATTGAATGAGTAATATAAATGTACGTGTTTAATTAAAACATAAAATGCTTTTTAATAACTTATATGTTGTGTTCATACAAAAGAACTTATTTGGTACGTTTAAACAGTGTATATTTTAATGAACCTGGTGTGTGTGTGTGTGTGTGTGTGTGTGTGTGTGTGTGTGTGCTGTGTTGTGTGTTTTGTGGGTGTGTGTGTGGGTCGTGTGTGTTCCGTGTCCTGTGTGTGGTGTGTGGTGTTAAATAATAAAGTCATGAAGTAAAATGACTGGAGGTATAATAATAATAATAAATATAATATAATATAATAATAATAATTAATATATAATAAATAATAATAATAATAATAATAATAATAATAATAATAATAATAATAATAAAAAATAATTTTAGTTAACAGTGTGTATGTTTTAATGAACCTGGTGGGCGTGTGTGCTTGTGCATGTGTGTGTGTGTAGGTGTGTGTGTGTGTGTGTGTGTGTGTGTGTGTGTCGTGTGTGGTGTGTGTGTGTGTGTGTGTGTGTGGTTAAATAATAATAGTCATGAAGTAATTTAAATGACTGGAGGTTATAATATAATAATAAATAATAATATTATAATATAATAATAATATAATAATAATAATAAAAATTATAAGAGTCATAAATAATAATAATAACAAAACAAAAATAAATCAGAAATAAAAATAATGATAATAATAATAATAATAATAATAGTAATAATTTTAATAATATTTAAATAATAATAATATTTAAATAATAATAATATCTAAATAATAATAATAATAATATTAATAATAATATAATAATAATATAATATAATAATAATAATAATATAATAATAATAATAATAATATAATAATATATAATATACAACATAATAATAATAATAATAAATAAGAATAATAATTTAATAATAAAAATAATAATAATAATAATAATAATAATAATAATAATAATAATAATAATAATAATAATAATAATAATAATAATAATAATAATAATAATAATAATAAAAAATAATTCAATTCAATTCAAAAACGTTTATTCAACATTTAGAAAATACAATCTAGTCATTAAATAACAAGATGACATACTTTTTTATATATATGTGTCAAATATCGAGAACTGAAAATACATCAGTTAAATTATAATAACAAAATAATTTCCCTAGTATGTGAAATGGGTTTACTTTGCAACACAGTGTTGTGTCTTTGAAACCCGAAATACATTTTAATAATAATGAGTCTAAAAATAGTTAAAACGATAACAATAATAATAATACAATAAATAACAATTATAAAAATAATAATAAATAATATAATAAAAATCAATAATCTAATAATAATAATATAATCAATAATAATAATAATAATAATAATAATAATAATATAAAATAAATAATAATATAATAATAATACATAATAAAATAATAATAATATCAATATAAAATAATAATAATAATAATAAATAATTATAATAATAATAATCTAATAATAATAATAATAATAATGATTATTTTTTTTTTTTTTTTATTTTTTGAGTGGATGTACAGGGATCTCCACAGCACACAAGTATGCGGCAGACGTGTTAGCAAGACTAACGACAGGGGAAAGTCCTAAACGAACGAAAGAGAACAAGGCTGAGTGGTTAGATTTATACAAGATGTTCCAGCTTCAAACGGAAGGCAAAAATCGATCACTAGAGAAATGAGATGAATCGGATAAATGTGGTGAAAGGCGATGCTGAAAGAGGTTATAGTTAGACGTCAGGAAAAGAAAGCTTCGAAGGTCGAGAATGGAACGCAATCCACTAAAGCCAGATGAACGACGTGAGAGACAACTGGAGGACAAATGGGCAGGTCGGGGAAGCCCCGCGACATAAGAAATTCCATGGGTGGATTTGGTATACAAGAGCAATCGAGAGGACCACTCCAGGAGGGACTCTTCCTACACATGAAGACCATCCGCCAAGGACGGTTTGACATTCCGAAGTTTTGCGCCACGAGCATCCTCCGCCCAACATGACTGCCAGCCAGAGAGGAAGCCCCGATGCAAAGAGATGGAGAAATCTGTAGCAGGGAAATGGCCCAGACGCACAGCAGGAGGAAGGTAACGGGCACTCGACACCCCGTGTGCAGCCGCCCGTTTGGCCTCCCAGTCGGCCCGTCGTGCAAGGAACACCCACACTGGGAGGAACCCAACGAAACTCATGTGTAGTGCTTGCGCTGGTAACAAGCAGGACTGTTGATGGCACAGACCAAACGGGTTCGGGGTTGACCGGTCAGCAGCGACTGGAGAGGCTGCGAGAATCGAAGAGATGGTATAATTCCACGGGCGATAGGTACTGATCCTGTTACGCGCCATGGACATTGCTATTAGTTTCAGCTGAAAAAAGACAAATAGGGTGGAAGGGTATGATACAGTGATGTCCGAAGACACAGCTGAGCTCCACCCTTCCTCCGTCATTTGAACCATCGGTGTAAGACGCTATAGAGTTCGCTATGGGACTCGCGTGGAGAATACAAGGATCCTCAACAAGCACCGGGTTGCCTCGATATAATTTCAAAAGACTGGATCCACTCAAGAGAGCAGGGGGCCGAGAGACCTCACTGTGAACGGTTAGAGGTAAAGATCAATGCATGAACCGCTCGCTGAGGAAGGTCGAGAACCGAAG
>JABUQX010027298.1:15000-17500 GCA_015478945.1 Trachelipus rathkii | reverse complement strand
CTAGAATTTACGTAGGTTCATTCCCTGAGTTAGTTATTTATTAATATTTATTTAGATAAAACGTTTTTATTTTTTTAGCAAAGGATTTGGTAGAGTTTTCGGTTTTGATGTCTTGTGGCATTGAGCTGTAAAGTTTAGCTCTTTGTTAGCTAACACTTTGAAGTGGCTTTTTTTAGTCTAACAGAAGGAGGTTTATGTAAGTATTTTCTTAGAATTTATTTTGATTTGCTTCGCGCCTTGCTTGGTTTGAATGAAAATATAAGTCGCATGCATTGTTATGGATAATTTTATGTATCTCTTAAGGAGTTATATATTTAGCATGTCTTTAAACTGCAGTATTTTTAGGTTTTTGAATAATGGTTGTTTATGGCTGTTAAAGTATCTTGTATTGCTAATGAGGCGAATAAATCGTTTTTGGATTACACTTACAGAGTGGATTACTGAGTTACTTGTGGTACCGTAGATAGGAAGACAGTAAAGTAAGTGGGGTGCATTAGTGCATAGTATATTTTCCTAAGAATGGAAAGAGGGTTTACATATTTCTAATTTTTTATTAGCACATACATTATTCTCGACTAGTTTGCTAATACATTTTGTTAATATGTTCTTTAAATGTCAACTTTTCATCGATTGTTATTCCCAGTATTTTAGCATTTGTAGCCCTATTCAGTTCTACATTGTTAATTTTAATATTTAAATCGTTAATTTGTTTGTTTCTAAAAATAATGTAAGATGTTTTACTTAGATTTAAAGATGCTTATTAGCCTCTATCCATCTCCTTATTTTTGTTAATGTGTCTACTGCTTTACGAGATAGAGACTCGGCACCTTTGTCATTTATTAATAAGGAGGTATCGTCAGCAAATGAGACTGAAAAAGCGTCATGAGAGTTGAACAGATCATTCGTATATAGAGTAAATAGAAACGGTCCAAGAATTGAGCCTTGGGGTACGCCGGTTGATGTTTGAAGCGTGACTGAATTAGTTTCATTTAGTTTTACGTATTGAGATCTCTCCTTTAAGTAGCTTTTAAACTATTGTAAGTTTGTTCCCTCAAAGCCCATTTTGTTCATTTTACTTAGTAGTATGTCATGATCAATCAATCATGTCAAAAGCTTTTGTGAAATATAATAATAATAACACGGAGGAGTCTTTACTTTCTATTTTTCTGTAAAGTTTTTCGGTTAAGCAAATGAGGGCATCAGCAGTTGAGCGTCCTTTTCTAAATCCAAATTGTGAATCATTGAGAAATGTTTGTTTGATATTAAAATATTCTGTTAACTGATTGAAAACTATTTTCTCAAATATTTTTACTAATCGTGATTTGTGATAGCTATTTGGTCCTGAATTTGTTTGTCAAGGGATAAACTCTCCTTTTTTAGGTATGAGGGGATCAACTTTTTTGCTGTCCTTGAAAATATTTGCAGAAAAACTCCTGATCAAAAATGGATCATTGAACAATGTGTTTTAAATAGGGGTGGCTATTTTGTCGGCAGCGAGTTTGAGGATGTGGTTGGGGATAGAATGAACATCACATTTTTGGTTTTTTAATCGGCTGAGTTACTTTTTTAACTCAGAGACTGTGATGTGGATAGAAGAGAATGAGATCTCCTGAGTTGGGGAAGAAAAGTTTACAAAATGGAATGTTCGACTAGGGGTTTGTCTCTCATGAATTTTGTTTTAACACGACGTTTTACAAGTACTGCGTTTATCGGTCCGCCGATAATCTTTTGGTTTTTCCCCCGGGGTTTTTTTTAACTAATTATTTTATATTCAGCTCTTTTATACATTGTGAGTTTTTTTTATTATTGCTAATTAATTTATTGATTAAACCCCAAGTAGCTTTCGAGTCTTTGTAGCAATCCTGGAATTTGCTAGAGTGGAGTTTTCTCTTTGCTTTCTTAAGAACTGCATTTAATTGTTTATCATATGTGTTATACACTTGGAATTGTATAATTTTGTTTTTATAGTTTCGGTAAAGTTTATGTTTTTGGCTGATTGAGTTTAGCAGAGCTGGTGTTACCATGGGTTTTGAATTCTTTTAACGCCAAGTTTTTTCGTTTTAATTTGGAATAATAATAATAATAATAATAATAATAATAATAATAATAATAATAATAATATAATAATAATAATAATAATAATAATAATAATAATAATAATAATAATAATAATAATAATAATAATAATAATAATAATAATAATAATAATAATAATAATAATAATAATATAATATAATAATAATAAAACAAATGCGAAATATTTTAAAAAAAACTTTCAAATAATTTTAGTTAACAGTGGGCGAACAATATAAATGTCAAAAATTAATTAAAAAAACATAAAATGTTTTTAATAAATAGTCTCATTATATATTAAAATATGATGTAAAGCAGTAAAGAAGTAAAGCAGTAAAGAAGTAAAGCAGTAAAGCAGTAAAGGAGTAAAGCAGTAAAGCAGTAAAACAAAGACCTACTAATCCCTCTGTTGCTATGCAATTGCGCT
>JABUQX010027298.1:0-10000 GCA_015478945.1 Trachelipus rathkii | reverse complement strand
GAGGTGAAAGTGATTGTGTGTAGGTTTGTATTAGGTAATAGGTTAAATGAGAAGGTTGAAGAATGATATATCAGTAGGTATGTGTGGAATTACTGGCGATATGGAAGAATACAGACGAGATTGCGATTGACTAGATATGGAAGTTTTGCAGCAAAGCGTTTGTGGATGGTATTGTTGCGAAGGATTGGAGGAGAACAGTTATAGCTATACCTTTATATAATGGTAAGGGAGAAAATGAAAACTATAGAACTATATGGGGAATTAGTTTGAGTGTTGTAGGGTATATATGTGCCGGTATTTTTGTTGAAATAGTGCGTCGAGTTACTGTGAGACTGATTGTTAAAGTACAAGGTGTATTTAAAAGTTGTGAAGTTAAAAGTTGTGAAGGATGTGTAGGGAAATTGTTTGGTAAAGAATATTAGATCAAGTTTTTACATTGAAGAAAGTTAATAGAAAATAAGTGAAAATGAGAGAAGAAGAATAAATTGTATTTAGATTTTATGGATTTGCGACAGGAATATAACATGAATAATAGGGAAGGTCAGTGGCATTTGTTAGTGATATAATGTGTTGACGGTAGGCTTCTGAATGGAATCAAAAGCATGTATGTCGATAGTGAAGCGTGTGTAAAAATAAATGGATTTGAAAGTGAATGGTTTAATATAAATAGTAAAGTAAGGCAGGGATGTATTATGTTTCCATGGCTATTTCATTTGTATATGGATGGGATGATGAAAAAAATTAGAAGTAGATGAGGTAGGGGAGGATGTTAGACTGATGGAGAAATGGAAAAGAGTGGAGAGTGCCTTGCTTATTGTACCCTGATGATTTGGTTTTGTGTGGCCATTCTGAAGAGAGTTTGAAATGACTGGTTGAGTGTTTTGGCCGGGTGTGTTAAAGTAAGAGGAGTTTGAAAGTAAATGCAGATAAGAGGAAATTGATAGTGGTGGTGAAGAGAGTGACACAGTGGTGAAATCATGTTGGTGTGAGCAATTGGACAAGTATCCAAGTTTAAATTTTTGGGTTATATATTGGCTGAAGAGGGAACGGATGATGGAGTGTAGTAGGAAAGCAGAGCTGGGCGCGCCTATAATTTTTTTGAGTGCGCCTGCGCCTATGCGCCTATGCCGCCGGACCTAGTGCGCCTAGCGCCTATGCGCCTATATTTTTGTCACATCAGCGCCTATGAGCCTTTGCGCCTATGCGCCTTTGCGCCTACGACTTTTCGGCGGCCGGTGGATGTTCGCTAAATTTATTTGCAAAGTAAACTTTAGTGCGATAATAAAAGCATGCTTTTTTATGAAGGAAGAAAAAACACATTTATGTAATTCTTTGGTAATTAAAACAGCGTAACTAATATCTACAGTCTCGTTCCTCCGTCCATGTCTTCGTGGTCCAATGTTTTTCCTCCACTGGAAGGTTCAGCACGAAGCGCTAAGCAGAAGTTGAAAATTCTTCAGAGCCATAAGTTGCCAACATTCGCCGTTAAGAACTACTGAACTAGTTATACTATATATATATAACTATTATTATATTATTATATATATTAAATATATATATTATATAATTATATATATATATATATATATATATATATATATATATATATTAATATAATTATACTATATATAAATATATTACTATATATAATATATTATATAAATATATATATATATAAGTACTATATATATATATAAGTTTTACACTGGTTTTTAGAATGATACAAGTTTGCCAACGCTTCTAAGTTCTAACTTTTAAGGGTAAAAAAAATGCTTTTGTTCCCTGTTCAAGAGGCGCGGCTATAGCGAGAGAATTGGAATGTCGCGGCCTTTGCTTAGTCCGCGTTTTAAAATTGTTGCGCCTTTATGCGCCTTTGCGCCGTGCGCTTTGCGCTAACGATATTGATAGTGGCCAATAGCGCAACTCGTGCGCAACTCCCAGCTTGTAGGAACGATATGGATCAATTGGGTGAATGCAAAGGGACTGAACTCTTGATATCTAGGTTCTGCATGAGGAGTATGTTTGGTATCGGTGCTATGTTATAGTAGTGAAAGCTAATAGATGTGGAATAAGAGTATAGATCTAAAGAGTAGTCTGTTCAGATCGAATCTTAAGGGCGTGTTTAGGCGTAAGAAATAATTGTAAAAATGAGGATGAGCTTGTTAATGAGTTGTGTTGTGTGAAGAAAGGTGTAAGTGAGAGAATAAACGAGTCTTTTGAGATGGTTTGGTCATTTGTAAAGGATGGATGATAATCGGTTTATTAAGAGGATGTTAGGTGGTGGGCGTGATGAGAATCGACGGTGGGAGGGCGCAGCAATGCGGGTTGAGTCAGTAATGCAAAGGCCTTCTAAAGGAAAGGAATGTGAGTTTTGGCAGAGGCGAAAAAGAAAGGTGCATAATAAGATTGAATGGCGGGGTTTTGTGACCTGGGCCATGGGATGAACCCTTACATTGACGAGATACGACATTTTGGTCTGCTTAACCTTAGGGTGGATTTTTGGCTGCGACGGGCTCTCACTTAAGGGTATGAACCTATCAGGGGATGGTATTCGGGGGTTCCTTTCAACTTACTTATGTTTCTTCTATTTAACTATATATAATGCACCTACCCCAATAGCTGAGGAAAAGGAGGAGGTAAAGAAAGAAATAAATTTGCGTATGAAAATAAATTGTGGGGGAATAAATTTCCAGAGATTTCAGATTTTTTGTTCAAAATCGATAATTAAAAGCAAGTTTAATAAAAAATAAAACTATTTTCTCTTTATATAGGGCAGTGTCCATTTTGGGCTCCGGGCCGTAGCCTAAATTTCCACTCACGCCTTAAAAAGACATAAAATTCGGAATTTTCAGGCCGATTTTGACTATATAAAAATATATAAACACCAAAATGTAACTTTTTCCCCTCCATAAAACGTGTGATTCTCCGTGATTTTTCTGTGCTCACGGTAAGTCATTCTTTCAGAATTTTTAATTTTTTCAAAACCCATGTTTTGACATTCTTCGTATCAACTTCCAGAATTTTTTCCAAAATGACTTCAAACTTGAAATATGCATAGATAGGTCTATTATCTAAAATAGTACACAAGTACTTTTTCGATTTTTTGAGTTTTGTGCTCAGTGATGTCCAATTTCCAAACCCGTTTTTTTTTTAGGATTTTGAAGTGAAAAATTGCGATAATTTTTTTCTGTTCAAGCGAAGTTGATGACGTTTTCAGGGCATATGTAATCGGGCAAGATACATCTTTTTTACGTAGATAATGTTTGTGTATACTCAAAAGAAATTTTTTTTAAAATTTTCGAAATTTTTTTTTTTTGAAAATTTGTTCCAAGAACAAATCAAAAACTAATGCATATACAAAGAAATGATCTAATTAAAAAATGTGCATCTCTCTTGCCTACATACGTCCTGAAAATTTCATCCGCTTCGCCCGAACAGAAAAAAAATTATCGCAATTTTTCATTTCAAAATTTAAAAAAAAAGTGGGTTTGGAAATTGGACATCGCTGAGCACAAAACTCAAAAAATCGAAAACACTACTTTGCTGTATACTATTTTAGAAATGACCGTAATCTACGCCATATTTCAAGTTTGCAAAGTCATTTCGGAAAACAATCTCTGGGAAGTTGATTACGAAGGAATGTCAAAAAAACACTGGGTTTTGAAAAATGAAAATTCTGAAGAATAACTACAGACACAGAAAAACACCGAAAAACAACGTTTTAGAGGGGGGAAAAAAGCTACATTTTGGTGTTTATATAGTCAAAATCGGCTGAAAGTTCCAAATTTTATGTCCATTTTTAGGGGGGAGGGAAATTTAGGTTACGCCCGGGTCCAAAATTGGATCTTGCCCTTATTAAATGTAAGAAATTTTCCTCTTATACCAGGTGTTTCAAAAGGACGCAACTCTCTATTATATATATATATATGTAAAAAAAAAAAAACTTACCTTTTAAACTTCTGTATAAGTTTATTCGACCAATGATTAAGTACCGGGGGGACACAGAAATCGAGACTTTAAGGCCAAGCTATCCAAACCAGCGCCACCAACGTGTTAGCAGTCAAGTTTTAATTTCATGCCCCCAGGTAGATAAAACCCAAAACTGTTACGCGGAGGATTTGAACAGGCGTCCTCTCGTATGAGAGGCGACGACTCAACCTCCAGATTGTAGTCATATACTATATATATATATATATTATATTTATATATAATATTATATATACATATATTATATGATATATAGATATATATATATATATAATATAATATATGATATATAATATATATATATATACTATATATTATATATATGATATATACTATATAGTATATACATATATAATAATATATATATATTATATATAGATATATATATATTATATATATCTATATATATATATATATAATATATATATATAGTATATATATATATATATTATATTATATATATATATATACTATAATAATATATATATATATATATATATGCTTATGTGAGTTAATCTGTTCCAGTTATGCACTTGTGCAGTTTTTTTTAAAACTACGATGTCGAACAAAAATGTACAATGCACGCATGGGGCCAGAAGCGTTTGTTTTCCTTTTTTTAAACAACGCAAAGTGAAATACACATGGTTAATATAAACAATGAAATACTGATTAAGTGAGTTATGATACGTTAAGTAAGATTATGTATATTTATACATTAGTATACATAGATTTAAACTTTTTTTTATTAAATTATTTTTTTAAAGATGTGAAGCTGCTTTATTACTATAGTTTTAAAAACTTCTTGACCTCTACCACATTATTATTTCACTTTTATTGAAATGCGTTTCGAATCCATGCCAATCGATAGGATATGGAGGTGGCACGCAGATAAAACGACATTGATATATATATATATATATAATATTTATATATATATATATATATCATATATATATATATATATATATATGATATATATGATTGATATATATATATATATATATATATATATATATATATATATATATATTATATTTATATATATTATAAATATATATATATATAATATATACTATATATAATATATATATATTACTATAATATTATATACTATATATATAATATTATATATAATATATATTATAGTATATATATATATTATATATATATCAATATATTATATATAATATATATATACGCGCGTGATGTTACGTATATATGTTACCAAAACTTAGCCAAAGATTACGCTATATAAAGAGGACAAATGAATCTTAAAGTGCCGCTTACAACAGATGCTCAAACATTTTACATCAACAAAAGATCAAAAACCCAATGACATTTACCGTAAGACATGCACGACGCCAATGTGGTTTTGTGGAAGTTTAACCTAAAACAGCTGATTGGTGAGAGTCCAAACCTGCGAAGATAAACTTTCTAAGGAACTTTATGATGTTCGAGCTTTAAACGATGCGTATCCCGATGCCATCAGCAAAAAATGTCGCCAGAACACAGAGACGCTAGACTGACCTATCTCGATTCTGTACACACACCACATCTTTGCTCAAGAAATGTTTTAAATCAAACGTGACATTGTATCGACTTATTTAGAACTGAAGATAACTGAAAAAAATTTAATTCAAACTCTCTATCACACTTTTGTATGATTTAGATTAGCACGAACAACATGCCAATGCCACACAACAATTTAAGAAACTCCCTTATTTGATTTTGAGTACGCATTGCTTCACCTGACGAATATTATGCCAGCGCAAAGGACTTGAGGGGTAACTTCTAGCTCTTTGTATTTCGGGTACTACTACAGTCTTTTCCATGAAAAACCCAGCAATAAAGTTTTTGAAAATATTCAAGTTAATTCGGTTATTCAGACTCACCAGAACTAATATAGTATAATAATATAATATATATACTATATATATATAATATATATATATATATATATATATATATTATATATATATATATTATATATATATATCACTATATATATATATATATATATATATATATATATATATATATTATATAATAATATGTATATATATATATAATATTAATATGATATATAATAATAATATAATATAATATATATATATATATATATATAATATATTATATAATATATATAATTACAGATTCAGCCCAACACCTCGCCAAAAACCTGGAAGGCGCCTGGGCCATTCTCTAGCGAGGGCGGAAAATTTAAAAACAAAAATGAAAAAAAAACACCCAATCCCCAGTCTAACGCAAAGTTCTCAGGTAAGCGCAGACGTGGGCTTTAAAGAGAGGAAGGTTAAATATAATTGAAAAACAGAAGAGAATACAAGAGCAAAACCAAAACAGAAGTAGCAGGAAAGAAAGAGGCCACCACAACGAACAAGTCTGGGGTTCGCCATACTCAAGCAAAATTCGTGCGAGAGCAAGGCACTCCTTGTGCTACGAGGCGAGCAAGGGTGATGGAATACGACGAGGTCAACTTCCCCCGAGCATCCTGCCGCACGTAGTACCCTTATAGAAAAGAATAGAGCGCAAACGTCAACTTCGCAGAGGATAGAAGGGTCAAGAGAGTTTGAAAGTAGGGGACAATTTTATTAGTCTCTTAACTTTAGACTCAACCCTATCCAATAGAAGGGTGAGCCGGAGCCCCCCCAAACTGTGAAGAACAGTACTCCAAACAAGGGCGAATAAGGCCCTTATATAACTGGAGTAGCTGTGCAGAGGGAAAAAATTCCCGCAACCTGAAACAGAACAGAGCTCCCAGCTTCTTTGAGGCCAACCTAGCAACCATTGTGAAATATGAGGTTTCCAAGATAATTGTTGTTTATGTTAAGACCAAGAATATTGTTATTCACAGGAGAGACGTTAGAGCCGTCGAAGAAATAGGAAAGGTCGGAGGTTTTTTTGAGAAAGAGAGAGAGAGAGAGAGAGAGAGAGAGAGAGAGAGAGAGAGAGGAGAGAGAGAGAGAGAGAGAGAGAGAGAGAGAGAGGAGAGAGAGAGAGAGAGAGAGAGAGAGAGATGTAGAGAAGTTGAGTTTATAAAGAGTTGAATTTTACAAGGTTGCGGTGACCCCACCGGGAAATCCCATCCAGACCGGCAAGAATAGAATCGGAAAGCTGAAGACGAGAGGCAACTCTAGAAGCAAAAGAGGGAGCAGATTTGAAATCAGTTGAAGAATGGAGAGTTGAGTCATCGGCATAGGAGTGAACAGAGTTGGAAGTACAGCTGAGGAGATCGTTGATGAAAAGTAGGAATAAAGTTGGAGATAGACCAGAAGAACCTTGCAGAACACCACAGTTTACAGGTAAGTTAACACAGGTAACAACATACCCTCATGTAAGACCGTAGCGCACTCAAGACTTAGTCCCTTTACATCCACCAACGATTTAATTGCACCAGCCACCTTCCTGTCACTCAGAACTTTCCTATTTAAACTCAGACACTTATTGAAGCTGCTCACAATCTAGCATAACTGCACACCGAGGACTGTCCTCACTCACAACCATAACTTTTACTCTTATCTACGTTACTTTCAAAACTCCTCCTTTTACACACCCTGCCAAATCTCTACCAATCCTCTCACACTCTCTTCAGATTCGCCACACAAAACCAAATCTTCCGCATATAATAGGTAGGGCTCCCTCCACTCTCTTCCATTCTTCATCATTCTAACACCATTCCCTGCCAACCATATCTTTAATTCTTTCAAAACCCCATCCATATACAAATTGTATAACCAAGGAGAACTAACACATCCCTGCCTCCTCGCTCATTAATATTTTAAAGCCAATCACTTTCGACTCCATTAATTCTTACACACGCTTCACTATCGTCATATATACATACTTTTAATTCCATTCAGAAGCCAACCACCAACACCATGTATCACTAACAGCCTTGCCATAGAGCTTCCCTATTATCCTATCATACGCCGTCGTTGTGCCACAATCATTGAAACTTAAATACAATTTAATCTTTTCTTAATTTCTCATTTCTCTCAATCAATTTGAATTCAATTGTGAAGATTTGGTCCCACACATCCCCTACCATTTCTAAACGCATCTTGTTCTTCATCAATCAGTCCCTCAGTCACTAGACGCACTCTTTCGAATAAAATACTAACATGTATCTTCCTTACAACACATAATAAACCTAATTCTCCCTATAATTCCTACAGCTTTCCTTATCCCCCCTACCTATATCAAAGGGTACTATTTACTGCTCTCCCTCCAATCCTTCGGATCTATTACCCCTTCCATAAAGATTGTCTACACACAACTTCCAAATTCCAACTCAATCAACCATCTCGTCCCTGTTCTTAATCATATTCACCAATAATTGTTATCCTATACCATGCCAAATTTACCATTCATTCAAGTTTTCACACATCTACCCATTAAACCTACACAATCCTTACTAAAGACATCCAAGTCCCAACAGAAATACCTGATCCCCAATTCATGGCTAATAAACCATCAAAAACTGCACCAACATTTAAACTTCGAACCTCTTCCCTCTACCTGCCTACACATGTTATTGCAGATTTTCGACAGTCAATTACCCCTATACACACACTCTCGAATAAGCAGCTACAATCCAATATTACAATACAATATAAAACGAAGCACCATCCCACTTCATTAATGTCCTAAAGCAGATTACTCACTTAAATTCTCATTACATTAAAACCTATATAGACGCTTCCTTCCCGAAAGAGCTTCCTACTACCCATTGCTAAGCGCCAATTACCATATCCTCTTTCCCAAACTGACTCATGTTGCCTCATTGTTATCTTCCCTCCCTACGTAATAGCACCTAACTATGCATTCCTTTTATTTACCTTCTATAATAACCATTCTAAACACTTTCTTTGAAACAGCTACATCATTGGCTGTTAGTGCAATTCAGCCACGCCTTCTTTTTCACTTTTAACCGCTTGCAACACCTCTTCATTCCACCATCCACTGTTAACATTCTTACTTCCTACTTAAGCAGCCATACACATACTTCTTTCTAGCCAACATACTAACAACCGCTTACCGTTCATTTGCGTTCCAGATTTGTACAGTTTCAACTTAGTTCACACATTCAGCGGACATTTAACTTGCAGCCAGCGCGTTGCATTAATTACTTTTCACTACAATAATAATTACCCCTGAATTACACTTACTTCCGCTCTAACCTAAATCTACCCACTTCATATGCCTTATTCACCTTCCCTTCCTCCATCCAGCAGTCCACCAAACTAACTAACTTTTACATAAAACAAACATATAATGATTCCACGAACAAATCCCATTCCTAACCCCACTCACTGCAATTAAACATCCGAAACACATGCAATTCAGCACCTTTCTTCAACACACCAAATCAATTCATACTTTTCACATTCATACCATCTCTACCACAATCAAACTCTATAACTAATGAACACTCTTGTTATTTAAAGAACAAACTACGTTTCACACATAATACTACTCTCCTCACAGAAAATCACAAATACACCATTTACTAAAACTATTGTTCCCTCAAATCTTTTTTACCCGACACCCCCAAAGCCCACCCTGTTGTGTCATTCCTTTATTAGATCGACACATAATACCAACACATAATAAAGCTCAACCAAGCTTAACCACAAATCCAATCTTTGATGCTTCACCACTACTAATCCATCCCAAACACATTAATAAGATACATCCACTGAAAATTGCAACAAATTTCTTTCAACAAATTACCCCTCCACACTGCGACACATATGTCCACAAACCACAAAATACCTTGACACTTTTCAAATAAATTTAACTCCATATACGACGATCTATCAGTTACTCACACCACAAAACAAAATCTACCATAGCTCGTACCACAGCGATCACACTCACTCAGAACAACAACCACAAAACATAGCAATTCCTATCTCTCCCCCTCTCATTACTTCCACTCCAGGCACATACACATTTCACGCCCACACCCACTCATTTTTCACACGTATCTCCG
>JABUQX010027297.1:0-29478 GCA_015478945.1 Trachelipus rathkii | reverse complement strand
GGAGAGATCGCAATATCAGCGGTCGACGCCTCGGGGGGCGACCCCTCTAATACATCCTAGAGACTTGAATTTACCCTGTTTCAAGCTTAACCCATACATAGACTATATTCCAAGTTTGATGCCAATACCTCACTCCTTCATATCGAAAAGGGTGTCACCTCTCAAATGGCACCATAACTACTAACCTTGAGATAATGTTGGGGGGTTGCTCACATCCATATATCCATAGACATTTTTCTTTGTTTATGGATATATGTTCAGGGCTTGCAACCTGAATGCATGTTTCCTCCCCCTCACCCCACCCCACCTACCTCACTACCTCTTAACAACTCTCGGTGATTCCTCACTAGAGGACAAAAAAGAATGATGTCTCCTAATCCTTTTTGGTGGAAGACGTTCTTTTTCCACCTAAATCATTTACTTCTTTTTTTCACCACTTATTTCTCTCTGTTTCTTAGATTTATTTCCCATTTATACTTATCTATTACCATTACCCTTGTCATTCTTACAAGATACTAAATCTATACTCTCAGCCGTTTTAGTCCTTTTTATTATCCTTTTATTCCTTAGGTTTTATTATTATTCACATTTAATTTCTCGTTTTCAAGTTTTATTTATCTTTTTTTGTAACTATTGTACTGTTTTTCATATTTTCTGATTGATTCTGCATCAATGCAGCACGAAGCGGTTCGGAGCGGTGCGGTGCTGAGATGGAACCGCAGAAGGACCAAAGGGTTGAGCTGAAGTCGGCTCAAAATTGAGCTCACTCCGTGAGCTCAATTTTTACGATCTAATGATAATAATAATAATAATGGATAGGATGTGTGTGTGCACAGGTGGCCAATCTTGCCCGTAAGCCTAATCTTCGCTCGCTCAGAACCCGCAACAAAGGCGTAAGCGCAATATCAGCGTCGACCCTCGGGGGCGACCCCCCTCTATATACATCCTAGAGACTTGAAATTTACCCTGTTTCGAGCTTAACCCATACATAGATTATATTCCAAGTTTGATGCCAATACCTCTACTCCTTCATATCGAAAAGGGTGTCACCTCTCAAATGGCACCATAACTACTAACCTTGAGATAATGTTGGGGGGTTGCTCACATCCATATATCCATAGACATTATTCTTTGTTTATGGATATATGTTCAGGGCTTGCAACCTGAATGCATGTTTCCCCCCCTCCCCCCACCCCACCCCTACCTACCTCACTACCTCTTAACAACTCTCGGTGATTCCTCACTAGAGGACAAAAAAGAATGATGTCTCCTAATCCTTTTTGGTGGAAGACGTTCTTTTTCCACCTAAATCATTTACTTCTTTTTTTCACCACTTATTTCTCTCTGTTTCTTAGATTTATTTCCCATTTATACTTATCTATTACCATTACCCTTGTCATTCTTACAAGATACTAAATCTATACTCTCAGCCGTTTTAGTCCTTTTTATTATCCTTTTATTCCTTAGGTTTTATTATTATTCACATTTAATTTCTCGTTTTCAAGTTTTATTTATCTTTTTTTGTAACTATTGTACTATTTTTCATATTTTCTGATTGATTCTGCATCGATGCAGCACGAAGCGGTTCGGAGCGATGCGGTGCTGAGATGGAACCGCAGAAGGACCAAAGGGTTGAGCTGAAGTCGGCTCAAAATTGAGCTCACTCCGTGAGCTCAATTTTTACGATCTAATGATAATAATAATAATAATAATAATTAGGATGTGTGTGTGTGTGCACAGGTGGCCGATCTTGCCCGTAAGCCTAATCTTCGCTCGCTCAGAACCCGCAACAAAGGCGTAAGCGCAATATCAGCGTCGACCCTCGGGGGGCGACCCCCCTCTATATACATCCTAGAGACTTGAAATTTACCCTGTTTCAAGCTTAACCCATACATAGATTATATTCCAAGTTTGATGCCAATACATCTACTCCTTCATATCGAAAAGGGTGTCACCTCTCAAATGGCACCATAACTACTAACCTTGAGATAATGTTGGGGGGTTGCTCACATCCATATATCCATAGACATTTTTCTTTGTTTATGGATATATGTTCTGGGCTTGCAACCTGAATGCATGTTTCCCCCCCCTCCCCCCACCCCACCCCACCCCTACCTACCTCACTACCTCTTAACAACTCTCGGTGATTCCTCACTAGAGGACAAAAAAGAGAGATGTCTCCTAATCCTTTTTGGTGGAAGACTTTCTTTTTCCACCTAAATCATTTACTTCTTTTTTTCACCACTTATTTCTCTCTGTTTCTTAGATTTATTTCCTATTTATACTTATCTTATTTCCCATTTATACTTATCTATTACCATTACCCTTGTCATTCTTACAAGATACTAAATCTATACTCTCAGCCGTTTTAGTCTTCTTTTTTTTATCCTTTCATTCCTTAGGTTTTATTATTATTCACATTTAATTTCTCGTTTTCAAGTTTTATTTATCTTTTTTTGTAACTATTGTACTATCTCTCATATTTTCTGATTGATTCTGCATCCATTTCTAATTTCTTACTTAATTTCCTGACATCTCTTTCATCCAATTATTTGAATTTATTCAATGCAAAAGTATTCCTCAAGCTTTCCCTATTTATTTTTTGAACTTTTTACTCTAACAGGCAATTTTTCTTTTTCTCTTCATTTAGACTCATTTTTAACTTTTATACCAACTTTTTGTTTTGACATTTTTTCTTCATTTTTCAACATTCGTACAAAAAACTTTCACCTGACTCGCTACAATGCTCATAAGAAGCATACTGGATATTTTATTCTCCAAGAAATTATAATGTTAAAATTCAAAGAAATACAATTTTGAAAAAAATAATATAAAAGATATAAAAATACATTTCAATAAATATTATATATATATATAAACTATATATATATATATATATAATATATTATATATATATATATATATATTATATATATATATATATTATATAATATATATATATATATATATATATATATAGTAGTAAAACTGAACATTTCGTCTTACCTTTGATATTCGATATATCGATAAATAATCGAATATATCGTATTCTTGACTAATATCGACTATCTATATATATTAATATATATATATTATATTAATATATATAAATATATATATATATATATATATATATATATATATATATATATATTAAATCAAAATTTAAATGGTTTTGAAATTTATAGAGTACGAATAGATTGTTGCGAATAATGTCCCAAAAGTACTCAATTTTGGGAATTTATTGTTTTTGGGGTATATCACTAACGAATACCCACGGGGTAATCCGCCCCGATGTCAGGAGTCGGGTCTCTCGGCCTCTAGGTGGACTATGGGGGGGACTAATCCCCCCCTCCGGGGATGGTCTCCGGAACCCCCGCTCTTTGCTATTTGGGTGTCGCGGGGGGTCCTCCGACCATCCCCTCCGGGGTATGAAACGTCCCCTCCTCCGTCCCCCATCGGGCTCGAGCCCCCCTAAAAAGGGTTAATACTCCATTTAGGGGGCTTGTTGACTCACTGTACGTAAAAGTAGCCCTAAACTTTACTGTACCGTAAACTAGCCCTATAACTTTTACTGATAGAAGGTTTAGTAGATGCCGAAATATATAAGCACGATATTTTGGATATATTAATGTAAATCAGAGATCTTACCTACTAAATTTAAATTTATATTTGACCTACAAAATTAAAGAAATGTTTTAAAACATCAGCTATATTATAATATATATATATATATATATATATAATATAATAAATAGTATATATATTTATAATATAATATATATAATAATATAATATATATATATAAGCACGATATTTTGGATATATTAATTTAAATCAGAGCTCTTACCTATTAAATTACCTATTGACATTTTGCCTTCAATTTTTGGTAATATTTGATTGATAATGCTGCAAACACTTAAAAACTTAAATACTCAGCAGTTATTATTTTAAACTTCAAATAATTTATAAATATTCCTATCTTAAATTATTCCTCTAACACCTCCTACTTCTAAAAGTTTCAAAACATTACTGGATATATATATATATAATGGCTGCCATTTATCTGTCTAGTTGTTTCAATAAAAATAAATAAGGGTCGATCGATAACATATATCGGATAAATCTAAAATATCGATTGGGTCAGACGAATTATTCCAAGTGTTTTTAAGCCATAATAATATATATATATAATATATATATATTTCAGTATATATATATATATATATATATATATATTATATATTCAAAGTTTTTAAATTTTTAAAAAAATTGTTAATTTTTTTTTTTAATTTTATTTTTTTAATTTTTTTTTTTATTTTTTTTTTTTTTTTTTTTTTTTTTTTTTTTTTTTGTGTTTCTGCCTCATAGGAATGATGTATACCAAGTTTCGTCGTTCTATGTCAATATTTCAGGTTTGGGGGCGGAATCCCCCTTTGTGGGATTCTAGACACCCTATATGGACTTATAACCATCATATTCGAGATCTACGACCTCTATAACCTATATATGCAAACCAATATTTTTGTTATACGAATGTTTATTAACTCGGCACCGCAGCGGCTCCAGCACCGGTGCCGGAGCCAACTCATCAGATTTCAATACCAACTCTTTCTAGAAATTACACACTGAATCCTCTCACCAAATTTCAGCCTTATTCGAACACTAGAAAATGCTAGATTTTATTATTTAACAAAATGGATACCATTCCAAGCCAGTTGTAGGCCTAACTTGATTTTAATTTCCCATATGTATTTTATCTCGGAAAATTTGTAATATTCAAAAGAAAAATACAAGATCTTAATATTTTACAAAATGGGTAAAATTCCAAGCCAGTTGTTGGCCTATTTCAATTTTATTTTCTCATATGAATTTTAACAAAGAAATTTCTAATCTTTAAAAGAATACTAGATTTTAATATTTAACAAAATGGATACCATTTCCAGCCTAGTTGTAGGCCTAAATCGATTTTATTTTCTCATATGAATTTTATCTCGGAGAATTTTGGAATCTTTAAAAGAAGACTAGATTTTAATATTTAACAAAAAGGGGTACCATTCCAAGCCAGTTGAAGGGATAAATTGATTTTATTTTCTCATATGTATTTTATCTCTGAGAAATATGCAAAAAAAATTTTTTTTAAATGCTAGATTTAACAAAATGGGTACCATTCCAGCCTATTTGTTGGCCTAAATCGATTTTATTTTCTCATACGAATTTTATTTCTGAGAAATTTGCAATTTTTAATAGAAGAAAAGTAGATTTTAATATTTAACAAAATGCGTACCATTCCAAGCCGGTTGTATGCCTAACGATTTTATTTTCTCATATATATTTTATCTCTGAAAAATTTCCAATTTTTAGCAGAAAGGTGCCACATTTTAATATTTAAGAAAATGGGTAAAATTTGAGGCCAATTATAGGCTTAAGTTGATTTTGTTTTCTCATATGTATTTTATCTCAGAGAAATTAGTAATTTTTAAAAAAAGAATACTAGATCTTAATATTTAACAAAATGTGTGCCATTCCAGCCCATTTGTAGGCTTAAATCGATTTTTTTTTCTCATATGAATTTTATTTCTGAGAAATTTGCAATTTTTAATAGAAGAATACTAGATTTTAAATTTTAACAAAATGGGTTCCATTCCAAGCCGGTTGTAAGCCTAACTTGATTTTATTTTCTCATATGTATTTTATATATGAGAAATTTGTAATTTTTAAAAGAAGAATACTAGATCTTAATATTTAACATAATGGGTACAATTCCAAGCCAGTTGTAGGCATAAGTTGATTGTTTTGGTTGTTTCCTCATATGTAATTTATCTCAGAGAAATTTGTAATTTTTAAAAGAAATCTAGCCCTTAATATTTAACAAAATGGGTACAATTCCAGCCTAGTTGTAGACCTAAAATCGATTTTATTTTCTCATATGAATTTTATCTCTGAGAAATTTGCAATTTTTAAAAGAAGAATACTAGATCCTAATATTTAATAAAATAGGTATCATTCCAAGCCAGTTGTAGGCCAAACGATTTTATTTTCTCATATGTATTTAATCTCAGAGATATTTGTAATTTTTGAAAGAAAAATACTAGATATTAATATTTAACAAAATGGATACCATTCCAAGTCAGTTGTTGGCCTAATTCGATTTTATTTTTTCATATGTATTTTATCAAAGATAAATATGCAATCTTTAAAAGAAGAATACTAGATTTTATTATTTAACAAAATGGGTACCATTCCAAGCCAGTTGAAGGCCTAAATTGATTTTATTTTCTCATGTGTAATTTATCTCTGAGAAATTTGCAATGTTTTAAAGAAAAACGCTAGATTTTAATATTTAACAAAATGGATACCATTCCAATCCAGTTGTATTCTGAAGTTTATTTTTTATTTATGAAGGAAAATGCTAGATTTTAATATTTAAAAAAATGAGTACCATTCCAATCCAGTTGGAGGCCAAACTTGATTTTATTTCCTTTTATGTATTCATCTCAAAAAAACAATTATAATTTTTAAAAGAAAAATGCTAGATTTCCATACTAAACAAAATGGATACCATTCAAAGCCAGTTGCAGGCCTAAGTTGATTTTGTTTTCTCATATGTAATTTATCTCAGAGAAATCTGTAATCTTTAAAAGAAGAATACTAGATTTTAATATTTAACCAAATGGGTATCATTCCAGCCATGGGCGTAGGCAGGATTTCATTCAGGCCATGGGCGTAGGCAGGATTTCATATGTAGGCCTAAATCGATTTTATTATCTCATATGAATTTTATCAAAGAGAAATTTGTAATCTTAAAAAGAATATCAGATTTTAATATCTAACAAAAATTTGGTACCATTTCTAATCGACATACAAGAGTTCCCAACGGAGAATACTGCCTGAAGAAGCTAGCTGAATAAAAGCACACAGCTAGTTGACTTCAAGCCAATATGAAACGAAATCCAATTAAAACTATAAAAATAGTAATGTTTTAAAGTTAGTAAATAAGTAATTACTTCAGTATCTAATCGATGAATGCAAATCTAACCCAAATATCTACTATAAACCCTTAAATACAGCGTCTACCAAACATCTAAGGTTCAGTTTTTTATTTCGCCAAGATTTAGTGAGGGACAAGTGGCCCCTGCCTACGCCCATGATTCCAGCCCAGTTGTAGGCCTAAATCTCATATGAATTTTATCTCTGAGAAATTTGTAGTCTTTAAAAGAAGAATACTAGATTTTAATATTTTACAAAATGGATACCATTCCAAGCCAGGTGAAGACCTAAATTGATTTTATTTTTTTATATGCATTTTATCTCGGAAAAATTTGTAATTTTAAAAGGGAGGAATGCTAAATTTTAATATTTAACAAAATGGGTAACAAAATTTAACAAAATTCCAATCCAGTTGTAGGCCAAACTTGATTTTATTTCCTTTTATGTATTTATCTCGGAGAAATTTGTAATTTTTAAAAGAAGAATACTAGATCTTAATATATATAACAAAATGGATACCATTCCAAGCCAGTTGTAGGCCTAAGTTGATTTTATTTTCTCACATGTGTTTTATCTCAGAGAAATTTCTAATCTTTAAAGGAATACTAGATTGTAATATTTAATAAAATGAGAACCATTCCAAGCCAATATTTGGCTTAATTCGGTTTTATTTTCTCATATGAATTTATCAATGAGAAATTTGTAATCTTTAAAAGAAGAATACTAGGTTTTATTATTTAACAAAATGGGTACCATTCCAAGCCAGTTGAAGGCCTAAATTGATTTGATTTTCTATAATGTATATCATTTCGGAGAAATATATAATTTTTAAAAGAAATATGCTAGATTTTAATATTAACAAAATGGGTACCATTTCTTGCCAATTGAAGGCCTAACTTGATTTTATTTTCTCATATGTAATTTATCTCAGAGAAATTTGTAATCTTTAAAAGAAGAATACTAGATTTTAATATTTCACCAAATGGGTATCATTCCAGCCCAGTTGTAGGCCTAAATCTCATATGAATTTTATCTCTGAGAAATTTGTAGTCTTTAAAAGAAGGATACTAGATTTTAATATTTAACAAAAATGGATAGCATTCCAAGCCAGTTGAAGGCCTAAATTGATTTTTTCTTATATGTATTTTATCTTGGAAAAATTTGTAATTTTTAAACGAGGAATGCTAAATTTTAATATTTAACAAAATGGGTACAATTCCAATCCAGTTGTAGACCAAATTTGATTTTATTTTCTTTTATGTATTTATCTCAGAGAAATTTGTAATTTTTAAAAGAAGAATACTTGATCTTAATATTTAACAAAATGGGTACCATTCCAAACCAGTTGTAGGCCTAATTAGATTTTGTTTTCTTGTATGTATTTTATCTCAGAGAAATTTGTAATCTTTAAAAGAATACTAGATCTTAATATTTAACAAAATGGGTACCATTCCAAGCCAATTGTAGGACTAAATCGATTTTATTTTCTCATATGAATTTTATCAATGAGAAATTTGCAATTTTTAAAAGAAAAATACTAGATCTTAATATTTAACAAAATGAGTACCATTCCAGTCTAACTTACAGGTTATAATGTAACTTGACTTTATTATCTCATATGTATTTCATCTTAGAGAACTTTGCAATTTATAAAACAAAAATACCAGATCTTAATATTTAACAAAATGAGTACCATTCCAAGACAGTTGTTGGCTTAATTCGATTTTATTTTCTGATATGAATTTTATCAAAAAGAAATCATTAATCTTTAAAAGAAGAATACTAGATTATAATATTTAACAAAAAGATTTTAATATTTAACAAAATGGCTACTATTCCAAGCCAGTTGTAGGCCTAAATCGATTTTATTTTCTTAAATGAATTTTATCTCAGAATATTTTGCAATCTTTAAAAGAAGAATACTAGATGTTAATATTTAACAAAATGGGTACTATTCCAAGCCAGTTGAAGGCCTAAATTGATTTTATTTTCTTATATGTATTTAATTTTGAAAAAATTTATAATGTTTAAAAGCAAATTAAATGATTTTTAATATATAAAAAATGGGTACCGTTCTACCGTTTGTAGGCGGTTTTGCTATTATTTGGTGATGGTTTAATTTCGTCATTGTGTGTGTATTTGTTATCTTCTCGATGAAATTTGCTGAGTATGTTATATATATGTAGTATTAGATACGCTGAGATTTGTATATTAATCAAATGGGATTACCAATTCCAATCCAGTTGGGTAGTTCTGAATGTTTATTTTTCTCTCTTTTTGGTCATAATTTTAGGATGTATGGTGATTGGGCTCTCTAGGAAGGAGAGAGGTGTTTGTTATATCGGTTAAAAGAAAGGTAAGAATTAGCTTAGTATTTTAGAGATTGTGATTTGATTATTATGGTTGTGTATATGTATTTTCAGGTGCGTGCTTAGTTGTGGTAGTGCCTATGAATCGAGGTTGTGTGTGAGGTTTTTTATTCATTAATTTTATTTTTCAGAGATCGTAGTTCTGTTGTGATTTTTTTATAGAAGAATATCTATGATGTGTTTATATATTTATAACGAGTAAATTGTTGGTTGAGCCTTAGGTGTTTCCAAGTCCATTTGGTGTAGGTGCGCGTGAGTAGCTTGTAGTGAGTAGGTGTGCGTCGATGATGTAGTTTGTGTGAGTTGCTAATAGAGAGATAATGGTGGTATATTGTGTAAGAGAGAGGAAATACCAGGTTAATGTGAGATTATTTAAGGTAAAAAATGGCTACCTATGTTTATAGCCGTGGTTGGTAATGCATGAGTTAGAGTGCGATGGTTATATTTTCTGCTATATTATATTTGTTATTCTCGTGGAGGTGAAGGTGGGTTGTTTCATATTGTTTTTTTTAAAAGATTATTATATTATTTTCTAGATTTGTTATGAGGAGTTTAATCTTATATTAATGTGTGTTGTTTGGTGGGTGGTTGTTAGGTTCCTCTCTTTCGAGTTTTGTCAAGTGTGGATGATGGGCTGTATGGTTGAGTGTGGTTGGTGTTGGTCGCGCAATTTGGGTAGTTTATCGCGAGAGAAGAGTATAATAATATTAGTTTGAATATCTTTATTGTATCTTATTTATATTAACAATTGTGTATTCATCCACAGCCCATTTGTATGGCTTTATAATGTTTTTATTTTCGCATTATGTAATTTTACTCTGTTGTAATTTTTTTAATTAATTAGAATGAAATCTAGTATTTTAATATATACTCTATAAATGGTGTACCATATTTAAGCTCTAGTTGAAGTCCTATATCTTGTATATTTCTTCATATATTATTATATGTTCTGGATTTTATTGTCGTTTGTAAAAGAATATAATAAAATTATTAACCCATTTATTAATTATATTCCTTCATTTTTCCTAAATCAAGTGTGCCTCTTTAATTTATTCTGATATGAATTTTTCATAAAGATATTTGTTATTATTCATATATAGAATACTTATGTATTAATTATTTAAATAATATTTTGCTTACATTATTTTCTCATATTCTCATTGTTGTTATATGGTTCATTTAATCTTTGTATTTTTTATTCTTCTATATGATATATTTCTTAATTATGGCTAATTGTAATCTATAGTATAATTAAATATTTATATTTAAAGTCTTGGAATATATTGGTATTCTTTATTTTCTTCTATACCAGTCTTTGATAGGCTATAATTGATTTTGTAGTTTTCTCATATTACCGTAGTCGGTTCTGGTATGAGAGATTTGTAGGATTTTTTGATAAAGAGGAATATAGATATATGATATATGATCCGACTGTTCGTCGAAGATAGATGCATTAAAAATAGAAGGAAGAAAAATAAAGAGAAGAAACTGCAGAACACCGAGGGAAGCCTGAAATTGCTGAGAAAATGAAGACTTCAGCTAAAAGTTGGAAACAGTCCTCAGAAGAATGTGAATGTTTTTTGACAAGTGGTCCCTGGCCAGATTATTTATGAAAAAAAAAAATTTAAAAAATTAATAAATTTGCTTTTATTTAATTAAAACTTTAGTGAAAGATCAACATCTTACTTTTCAAATTTAAAAAATTTAGTGGTGGAGTTGCAAAATTTTTTGCCATAATCTTTTCAAAGTTAAAAAAAGAAAAAAATATTATCTGAAATAAATGGAGGAGCGTCAAAAAATTTTTAGCCCATTTCTTTGAATTATTTTAAACTTTGTTTGTAAATAATAATAAAAATCATCATCTAACTTTTGCCAGTGAAGTTTGGATAAAGCCGACATATAAGATCATATAAAGGATGAATATTCGGCGCAGACGGCTAGTATGAAAATGTTCTTCCCATAGTTCAAGAAAGAATAGATCAAACACCAAATAGCGTCCGGTAGCTCAGGGGTAAGGCACCTCGCCCAACTACGCGAGAGACCCAGGTACGTCTCTGGGTCGGGCGTGTGAGTGTGAGCGTTCTTCTTACATCCGTCTGCTCAGACTTAAAATTGGGCAAAACCCCTCCTAGATTAGGGCTCTTGTAGTGATAGTTATTAAACTGTAAAAAAAAAAATAAAAAATAAAAAAAAAAAATAAAAAAAAAGGTACTATTCCAAGCCAGTTAGTTATAAGCCTGCCTAAGTCGATTTTATTTTCTCATATGAATTTTATCTCGGAGAAATATGTATTCTTTAAAATAAGAATACCTAGATTTTATATTTAACAAAATAGGTACAATTTCCAAGGCCAGCTTTAGACTGCCTAGAATTTGATTATATTCTCATATGAATTTATCTCGGAGAATGTATCTTAAAAGAAAGAATACTAGATCTCAATATTTAATAAAAATGGGTACCATTCAAGCCAGTTGAAGGCCTAAATTGAATATTATTTTCTCATGTTTTATTTCGGAAAAATTTGTATTTGTAAAAGAAAAATGCTAGATATGAATGTTTAGCAATATGGGTACCATTCCAAGCCAATTGTAAGCATAACTTGATTTTATTTTCTCATATGTATTTTATCTCTGAGAAATTTGCAATTTTAAAAGAAAATGGGTTTTTTTAATATTTAACAAAATGGGTACCAATCCAAGCCTGTTGTAGGCCTAGGTTGATTTTGTTTTCTCATATGTATTTTATCTCAGAGAAATTTTTAATAAAAGAAGAATACTGGATCTAAATATTTAAAAAAAATGGGTACAATTATAGCTCATTTGCAGGCATAAATCGATTTTGGTTTCTCATATGAATTTTATATCTGAGAAATTTGCAATTTTTAAAAGAACACTAGATTTTAATATTAAACAAAATTGGTACCATTCGAAGCCAGTTGTAAGCATAACGTGATTTTATTTTCTCATATGTATTTTATCTCAGAGAATTTTGAGATTTTTAAAAGATTAACATTTAACAAAATGGGTACCATTACAAGCCAGTTGCTGGCCTAATTCGATTTTATTTTCTCATATGAATTTTATGAAAGAGAAATTTGTAATTTTTAAAAGAAGAATACTAGATCTTACTATTTAACAAAATGGGTACCATTTCAGCCCATTTGAAGGACTAAATCGATTTTAGTTTCTTATTTGAATTTTATCTCTGAGATATTTTCGATTTTTAAAAGAATTCTAGATTTTAATATTAAACAAAATGGGTACCATTCCAAGCCAGTTGTAGGCCTAACTTGATTTTATTTTCTCATATGTATTTTATCTCAGAGAATTTTAAGATTTTTAAAAGAATAATAGATCATAATATTTAACAAAATGGGTACCATTGCAAGACAGTTGTTGGCCTAATTCGATTTTATTTTCTCATATGAATTTTATCAAATAGAAATTTGCAATTTTAAAAAGAAAAATGCTAGATTTGAATATTTAATAAAATTGATACCATATTAAGCCAGTTGTAGGCCTAAGTTTATTTTGTCTTCTCATATGTATTTTCTCTCACAGAAATTTGTAATTTTTTAAAAATGAATACTAGATCTTAATATGTAACAAAATGGGTACCATTCTAAGCCAGTTGTAGGCCTAGTTGAATTTGTTTTCTAATATATATTTTATCTGAGAAATTTATAATTTTTAAAAGAATACTAGATCTAAACAATTAACAAAATGGGTACCATTCCAGCCCAGTTGTAGGCCTAAATCGATTTTATTTTCTCATATGAATTTTATCTGAGAAATTTGCAATTTTTAAAAGAATACTAGATCTTAATATTTAACAAAATGGATACCATTCCAAGACAGTTGAAGGCCTAAATTGATTTTATTTTCTAATAGGTATTTTATCTCTGAGAAATTTGCAACTTTTGAAAGAAAAATGCTAAATTTTAATATCCTAAATAGATTTTAGTTTCTCATATGAATTTTATCTCTGAGAAATTTGCAATTTTTAAAAGAACACTAGATTTTAATATTAAACAAAATGGGTACCATACCATGCCAGTTGTAGGCCTAACGTGATTTTATTTTCTCATATGTATTTTATCTCAGATAATTTTGAGATTTTTAAAAGATTACTAGATCTTATTATTTAACAAAATGGGTACCATTACAAGCCAGTTGTTGGCCTAATTCGATTTTATTTTCTCATATGAATTTTATGAAAGACATTTGTAATTTTTAAAAGAAGAATGCTAGATCTTAATATTTAACAAATTGGGTACCATTCCAAGACAGTTTTAGGCATAAGTTGATTTTGTTCTCTCATATGTATTTTATCTCGAAGAAATTTTGTAATTTTAAAAGAATACTAGATATTAATATTCAACTAAATGGGTTCCATTCGAGCCCATTTACAGGCCTAAATCGATATTATTTTCTCACATGAATTTTATCTCAGAGAAATTTGCAAATTTTAAAAGAAAAATGCTAGTATTTAATATTTAACAAAATGGATACCATTGCAAGTCAGTTGTAGGCCTAAGTTGATTTTGTTTTCTCATATGTATTTTACGTCAGAGAAATTTGTAATTTTTAAAAGAATACTACATCTTCGTATTAAACAAAATGGGCACCATTCCACCAAATTTGTAGCCTTTAATCGATTTTCTTTTTATCATAAGATTTTTTATCTGAGAAATTTGCAATTTTTAATAGAAGAATGCTAGATTTTAATATTTTAATAAAATGTATTTTATTCCAAACCAGCTGTAGGCCAAACTTTTTTATTTTCTCAAATGTATTTTACCTGTGAGAAATTTGTAATTTTTTAAAAAAGGAATACCTAGATTTTATATTTAACAAAATGGATACCATTCCAAGCCAGTTGTAGGCCTAACATTTAAGAATACAGAGTAATACATATGTATTTTCATCTCAGAGAATTTGTAATTTTTAAAAGAATACTAGATCTTAATATTTAAGGCAAAATGGGTACCATTCCAGCCCAGTTGTAGACCTAAATCAATTTTATTTACTCATATGAATTTTATCTCCGAGAAATTTATAATCTTTAAAAGAAGAATACTAGATTTTATTATTTAACAAAATGGATACCATTCCAAGCCAGTTGTAGGCCTAATTTGATTTTAATTTCCCATATGTATTTTATCTCGGAAAATTTGTAATATTCAAAAGAAAAATACAAGTTTAATATTTTACAAAATGGGTAGAATTCAAGCCAGTTGTTGGCTATTTCAATTAATTTTTCTCATATGATTATAATCAAAGATAAATTTCTAAATCTTAAAAGAATCACTAGATTTTAAATATTTAACAAATGGATACCATTTTCCCAGCCTAGTTGTAGGCCTAAATCGATTTTATTTTCTCATATGAATTTTCTCAGAGAAATTTGTAACTCTTTAAAAAGAAGACTAGATTTTAAATATTTAATCAAAAAGGGTCCATTCCAAGCCAGTTGAAGGGATAAATTGATTTTATTTTCTCATATGTATTTTATCTCTGAGAAATATGCAATTTTTTTTTTTTTTTAAATGCTAGATTTTCATATTTAACAAAATGGGTACCATTTCAGCCTAGGTGTTGGCCTAAATCGATTTTATTTTCTCATATGAATTTTATTTCTGAAAATTGCAATTTTTAATAGAACAGTAGATTTTAATATTTAACAAAATGGGTACCATTCCAAGCCGGTTGTATGCCTAACGATTTTATTTTCTCATATATATTTTATCTCTGAAAAATTTTCAATTTTTAGTAAAAGATGCCACATTTTAATATTTAAGAAAATGGGTAAAATTTGAGGCCAATTATAGGCTTAAGTTGATTTTGTTTTCTCATATGTATTTTATCTCAGAGAAATTAGTAATTTTTAAAAGAAGAATACTAGATCTTAATATTTAACAAAATGTGTGCCATTCCTGCCCATTTGTAGGCTTAAATCGATTTTTTTTCTCATATGAATTTTATTTCTGAGAAATTTGCAATTTTTAATAGAAGAATACTAGATTTTAAATTTTAACAAAATGGGTTCCATTCCAAGCCGGTTGTAGGCCTAACTTGATTTTATTTTCTCATATGTATTTTATATATGAGAAATTTGTAATTTTTAAAAGAAGAATACTAGATCTTATAAAATTTAACAAAATGGGTACAATTCCAAGCCAGTTGTAGGCATAAGTCGATTGTTTCCTCATATGTAATTTATCTCAGAGAAATTTGTAATTTTTAAAAGAAATCTAGCCCTTAATATTTAACAAAATGGGTACAATTCCAGCCCAGTTGTAGGCCTAAATCGATTTTATTTTCTCATATGAATTTTTAACTCTGAGAAATTTGCAATTTTTAAAAAGAGAATACTAGATCCTAAATATTTAATAAAATAGGTATCATTCCAAGCCAGTTGTAGGCCAAACGATTTTAATTTTCTCTATGTATTTAAACTCAGAATATTTGTAATTTTGAAAGAAAATACTAATATTAATATTTAACAAATGATACCATTCCAGTCAGTTGTTGCCTAATTCGATTTTTATTTTTTCAATATGTATTTATCAAAATAAAATATGCAATCTTTAAAAAGAAGAAATACTAGATTTTATATTTTGAACAAAATGGGTACGCATCCAAGCCAGTGAAGGCCTAAATTGATTTTATTTTCTCAAATGTTAATTTTATCTCTGAGAAATTTGCAAATTTTAAAAGAAAAAATACTAGATTTTATAATTTAACAAAATGGATACCATTCCAATCCAGTTGTAGTTTCTGACTTGTTTATTTTATTTATGAAAGGAAAATGCTAGATTTTAATATTGAAAAAAAATGAGTACCATTCCAATCCAGTTGGAGGCCAAACTTGATTTTATTTCTTTTTATGTATTCATAAAAAAAAAACAAATTAATAATTTTTCAAAAGAAAAATGCTAGATTTCCATACTAAACAAAATGGATACCATTCAAAGCCAGTTGCAGGCCTAAGTTGATTTTGTTTTCTCATAATGTAATTTATCTCAGAGAAATCTGTAATCTTTAAAGAAGAATACTAGACTTTTAAATATTTAACCAAATGGGTAATCACTCCAGGCCATGGCGTAGGCAGGATTTCATTCAGGGGGGGCAAAGATTGAGTGATATATACATTATATATATATATATATATTATTACTATATATATATATATATATATATATAATATTATATATATATATATATATATATTAAATAATATATATATATATATTATAATTATATATATATATATATATATATATATTTTATATAATAATTATATATATATATATAATATATATAACCATCACCTTTAATTCAGCCGCCATTACATCACCTATCACTACCAGATGTAGTTCTAAGACGGAGATACTGTCTGAGATAGCTAGCTGAAATAAAAAGCACCATCTAGTTGACGTCAAACCAATATGAAAACGAAATATTTAAAACTATAAAAAATGTATCTTTTAAATACGTTATGTAAGTTAAGTAATTACTCTTCAGCTTACTAGTCGACCTGATGTATTCTTTTTTCTGTTTTTTCTACTAATAAACCCTTAAATAAAGCTTCTACCAAACATCTAAGGTCAGGTTTTATTTCGTCCAAGATTTAGTGGGGGGACAAAGTGCTCCTGCCTACGTTCATTGATTCCATGCCCAGTTGGTAGGCCTAATCTCATATGAATTTAAGGTCTGTTAAAGCTCTAATCTTTTAAAGAAGAATGCTAGATTTTTATATTTAACAAAATGGGGACATTTAGAAGCCTTGTCATGGTTAGGAATTGGATGTGGTTTTTATATGTCATTTTATATATCTCGGAAAAATTTGTAATTTTAAAAAGGAGGAATGCAATTTTAATATTTTAACAAATGGGTAAACAAAATTTAACCAAATTTCCAATCCCGTTGTAGGCCAACTTGATTTATTTCGCTTTTATGTATTTATCTCAGAGAAATTGGTTAATTTTTTAAAAGAAAGAATACTAGATCTTAATATATATAACAAAATGGAATACCATTCCAAGCCAGTTGTAGGCCTAAGTTGATTTTATTTTCTCACAAGTGTTTTATCTCAGAGAAATTTCTAATCTTTAAAAGAATACTAGATTGTAATATTTAATAAAATGAGAACCATTCCAAGCCAGTATTTGGCTTAATTCGGTTTTATTTTCTCATATGAATTTATCAATGAGAAATTTGTAATCTTTAAAAGAAGAATACTAGGTTTTATTATTTAACAAAATGGGTACCATTCCAAGCCAGTTGAAGGCCTAAATTGATTTGATTTTCTATAATGTATTTCATTTCGGAGAAATATATAATTTTTAAAAGAAATATGCTAGATTTTAATATTAACAAAATGGGTACCATTTCTTGCCAATTGAAGGCCTAACTTGATTTTATTTTCTCATATGTAATTTATCTCAGAGAAATTTGTAATCTTTAAAAGAAGAATACTAGATTTTAATATTTCACCAAATGGGTATCATTCCAGCCCAGTTGTAGGCCTAAATCTCATATGAATTTTATCTCTGAGAAATTTGTAGTCTTTAAAAGAAGGATACTAGATTTAATATTTAACAAAAATGGATAGCAATTCCAAGCCAGTTGAAGGCCTAAATTGATAAATTTTTCTTTATATGTGTATTTTAAATTGGAAAAATTTGTAATTTTTAAACGAGGAATCTAAAATTTTTATATTTTAGCAAAGTGGTACAATTCCAATCAGTTGAGACGGCAAATGTTGATTTTATTTTATGTTTAATGTACACTGCAATTTGTTAATTTTAAAAATCAAATACAAGATCTTAATATTTACTAAATGGGTACCTATTTCAAACGTTGTAAGCTTAAGTTGATTTTGTTTTCCCATTTGTATTTTATCTCAGAGAAATTTGTAAACTGCTTTTAAAAAGAATATAGATTTAAATATTTACAAATGGGTACCATTCAAGCAATTGAGGACTAAATTCGAATTTTTATTTTCTCGATTATGAATCTCTAACCATGTGTTAATGGCGACTTAAAACCCAAAAATACTAGATCTTTGTAGATTCAAATGAGTACCATTCCAGTCTAACTTACAGGTTATAATGTAACTTACTTTATTTATCGTCATATGTATTTCATCTTAGAGAACTTTGGAATTTATAAAACAATCCTAATTCTTAAATTACAAAATATATTTTATTTCAAGACAATTTATGGCTTATTTTTTTTTTATTTTCTGATATTATTTTGAAACAAATCATTAATCTTTAAAAGAAGAATACTAAAATTTTAAATATTTAAACAAAATGGTACTAATGATCCTAAAGAAGTGTTAGCTTCATTTGATAATTCTGAGGGCTGTATTTCGAGAAATTTGTAATTTTTGACCAAATACCGCCACCTAAATCCTTCAGCACATCCCCTCCTTCCACGCGACTCTTATCGAACTCCCACCCCTCTCTCTCTACACCTTATTCCTCACCCCAAAATCGCATCTCTTCATTTCCAAGCCAGTTGTAAGGCCATAATCGATTTTATTTTCTTAAATGAAACCCTCTCTCAGAATATTTTTTGCATAATAAAAAAAAAAATAATGACATATTTTATATTCATAAATGGTACTATTCCAGCCAGTTGGAAGGCCTAAAATATTTATTTTCCTTATATTTATTTATTTATTTTATCTCGGAAAAATTTGTATTTTTGGAGAAATGCTGGATTTTAAATCTTTAAAAAATGAAATACTGTTTCAAGTTCATTATATTCGTACATACATTTTATATCCTCCTATGTATTTTATCTCAGAGAAATTTGTAAATTTAAAGGAAGAATACTAGATTTTAATATTTAAGCAAAATCACGCTACCATTCCAAGCCAGTTTTAGGCCTAAATCGATTTTTTTTCATGATTGGAATTTTATCTCTAAAAATTTCCCATCTTTAAAGAGAATACTGATTTATATTTGATAAATGGGTACTCATTCAAGCCAAGTGAAGCCTAAATTGATTTTATTTCTCATTGTATTTATTTCGGGAAAATTTAAATGTTAAAAAGGCAAATTGCTAAGATTTAATTATTAAAATAGTGGGTACCACGTTCTAAGCCAGTTGTAGCCTCAACTTGATTTATTTTTCTCCATCCCGTGTTAATATCTCTGGATAATTTGCAATGGTTTAACGAAAAACGCTAACCGATTTTAATATTTAACAACATGGGTTATACCATTCCAATCCAGATGTATTCTGAAGTTTATTTTCTCTCTCTTATGTAAATATCTCAGGAATTTGTGTAATCTTTAAGAAGAATACTAAGAGATTTTAATATTTTTATGAGGTATTTCCAGCTCTAGTTGTAGTCCCCTAATCGATTTTAATTTTATCATTTGAATTTTATCTCTGAGATAATTTTATTTTTTAATAGAAGAATACTAGATTTTAATATTTAACAAAATGGGTACCATTCCAAGCCAGTTGTAGGCCTAACTTGATATTATTTTCTCATATGTATTTTATCTTAGAGAAATTTGTAATTTTTAAAAGAAAATACCAGAATTGTAATATTAAGAAAATGGTACATTGAAACAGCCCAGTTGTAGGCATATCGATTTTAATTTCTCATATGAATTTTATCTCTGAGAAATTTGCATTTTTTAAAGAAAATTCTAATAATTCGAGCGAAAATGTTCAGAGTTTTATTCAGAAAAAGTTGTAGGCTTAATTGATTTTGTTTCCCATTTTGTATTTTTCTCAGAGAATTTAAATTTTTAAAAGAAAGCAATCTCAATCCCGAGATCGGAAAATGGTCCATCCCAGCCATTTGTAGGACCTATACATCGATTTATTTTCGCATATGAATTTATCTCTGTGAACTTTTAATTTTATAGAAGATACTAGCTTTAATATTTACAAAATGGGTACCATTTCAAGCCAGTTGTAGGCCTAACTTGATTTTATTTTCTCATATATATTATATCTTTGATAATTTTGTAATTTTTAAAAGAATAATAGATCTTAATATTTATCAATATGGGTACCATTCCAAATCAATTGTAGGCCTAACTTGATTTTATTTTCTGATATGAATTTTATCAAAAAGAAATTTGTAATTTTCAAAAGAATACTAGATTTTAATATTTAACAAAATGGCTACAATTCCAAGCAGGTTGTAGGCATAAATCGATTTTATTATCTCATATGAATTTTATCAAAGAGAAATTTGTAATCTTAAAGAGAAGAATATTAATTTTAATATTTAACAAAAATGGGTACCATTCCAAGCCAGCTGAAGGCCTAAATTGATTTTATTTTCTCATATGTACTTTATCTCTGAGAAATTTGTAATTTTTAGAAGAGGAATAGTAGATATATGATATATGATCCGACTGTCGTCGAAGATAGATGCATTAAAAATAGAAAGGAAGAAAATAAAGAGAAGAAACTGAAGAACACCGGAGGGAAGCCTGAAAATTGCTGAGAAATGAAGAGCTTCAGCTAAAGTTGGAAGTCTCAGAAAATGTGAATGTTTTTGACATGATCTATTATTCTTTTAAAAATCTTAAAATTCTCTGAGATAAAATACATATGAGAAAATAAAATCAAGTTAGGCCTACAACTGGCTTGGAATGGTACCCATTTTGTTTAATATTAAAATCTAGAATTCTTTTAAAAATCGAAAATATCTCAGAGATAAAATTCAAATAAGAAACTAAAATCGATTTAGTCCTTCAAATGGGCTGAAATGGTACCCATTTTGTTAAATAGTAAGATCTAGTATTCTTCTTTTAAAAATTACAAATTTCTCTTTCATAAAATTCATATGAGAAAATAAAATCAAATTAGGCCAGCAACTGGCTTGTAATGGTACCATTTTGTTAAATGTTAATCTTTTAAAAATCTCAAAATTCTCTGAGATAAAATACATATGAGAAAATAAAATCACGTTATGCTTACAACTGGCTTCGAATGGTACCAATTTTTTTTAATATTAAAATCTAGTGTTCTTTTAAAAATTGCAAATTTCTCAGATATAAAATTCATATGAGAAACCAAAATCGATTTATGCCTGCAAATGAGCTATAATTGTACCCATTTTTTTAAAATATTTAGATCTAGTATTCTTCTTTTATTAAAAATTTCTCTGAGATAAAATACAGGATGAATATTCGGCGCAGTCGGCTAGTATGAAGATGTTCTTTTCCCATAGTTCAAGAAGGAATAGACCAACACCAAATAGCTCCGGATAGTCAGGGATAGAGCACTTGCCCAAACTACCGAGAGCCCAGGTACGTCACTGTTCGGGCGTAGTGACGTGTGAGCTGTTTTTCTTTCTTTGACTCCGTCTTGCTCAGACTTTAAAAATTGGGCAAAACCCCTCCTAGATTAGGGCCTCTGCCTGTGAGCGCCATTTCTGTTACCAAAAAAAAAAATAAAAATAAAAATTGGTTTTTTATTTCCAAGCCAGTTATAAGCCTGCCTAAGTCGATTTTATTTTCTCATATGAATTTTATCTCGGAGAAATATGTTTATTCTTTAAAAATATATAATACAAAGTTTTAATATTTAACAAAATAGTGTACCATTTCCAGCCAGCTTTATACCTGCCTAAATTGATTATATTTTCTTATATTGAATTTTATCTCGGAGAAAGTATCTTTAAAAGGAAGAATACAGATCTCAATATTAATAAAATGTGGTTACCATTCCAAGCCAGTTGAAGGCCTAAATTGATATTATTTTTTGAAGTTATTTCGGAAAAAATTGTATTTGTAAAAGTGGCAGACTTGAAGTTGGACAAAATGCCGTACCATCCCCAAGCCACGATGTAAGCATAACTTTTGAATTTTATTTTCTCATATGTATTTATCTCCTAATAATTGCAATTTTAAAAGAAAAATGTTTTTGGTAAAAATATTTAACAAAATGGGTACCAATCCAAGCCCTGGTTGTAGCCCGTGTTGATTTTGTTATTCTCATATGATTTTATTCAGAGAAATATTTTAATAAAAGAAGAAACTAGATCTAAATAATATAAAAGACAAAGATAAACGTATTTATAAAGTAAAGGTTTCTCATATGAATTTTAATATATCTGAGAATTTGCAATTTTAAAAGACACTAGATTTTAATATTAAACCAAAAATGGTACCAATTCGAAGCCAGTGTAAGCATACGTGATGTTTTATTTCTCAATGTATTTTTATCTCAGAGGAATTTTGAGATTTTAAAGAGATTACAGATCTTACTGTTTAACAATATATGGGTACCATTACAAGCCAGTTGCTGGCCTAATTTGATCTTTTATTTTTCTCATAGAATTTTTTAAACTGAAATTTTTGTAATTTTAAAAGAAAGGAATGACTAGATCTTACTATTTACCAATGGGGTTTACCATTCTCAAGCCAGTTGTTAGGTCCTAACTTCGATTTTATTCCCGTGAGTATAATTTTATCTCAGAGAAGTTATTGAGATTTTTTAAAGAAATATAGATCATAATTATTTAACAAATAGTACCATTGCAAGACAGTTTGTTGCCTAATTCGATTTTTTTCTCATATGAATTTTATCAAATAGAGAAATTTGCAATTTTAAAAAGAAAAAATGCTAGATTTTTAATATTTAATAAATTGATACCATTTTAAAGCCAGTTGTAGGCCTAAGTTGATTTTGTCTTCTCATATGTATTTTCTCAGCAGAAATTTGTAACTTTTTAAAAAAGAATACTAGATCTTTAACAAATAACAAAATGGGTATCATTCTAAGCCAGTTGTAGGCCTAAGTTTCATTTTGTTACTAATATATATTTTATCTGAGAAATTTATTTTTAAAAAGAATACTAGATCTAAACAATTTAACAAAATGGTTACCATTCCAGCCCAGTTGTAGGCCTAAAATCGATTTTATTTTCTTTAAATGAATTTATTTCTGAAGAAATTTGAATTTTTAAAAGAATACTAGATCTAAACAATTAACAAAATGGGTACCATTCCCAAAAATAGTTGAAGGCCTAATTGATTTTATTTTCTAATAGGTTTATTTTATCTCTGAGAAATTTGCATTTTAAAGAAAATGTTAAAATTAAAATTTAACGTTGGAAAAATTCCAAACCAGTTGTAGGCCTTATTTTAATTTATTTTCTATATGTATTTTTATTCGGTGAGAAGTTTGCAATTTTTAAAAGAGAAAACTAAATCTTAATATTTAACAAAATGGTACCATTCAAGGTCTGTTGTTGCCCTTGAACTTGATTTTTATTTTCTTATATGTATTTTATCTCAAAAAATTTGTAATTTTTAAAAGAAAAATTTTTATATCTCAATATTTAACAAAATAGGTACCATTCCAAGCCAGTTGTGGGCCTAATTCGATTCTATTTTCTATATGAATTATTATTAAAGAGAAAATTTTTGTAATCTTTAAGAAGAAAACTAGATTTAATATTTAAAAATCGGGAGGGGTACCATTTTCAAGCACGTTGAAGGTCAAAAATTAACTTTATTAATCATATGAATTTAATTTGGAGAATTTATAATTTTTAAAGAAAAATGCTAGACCTTAATATTTTAACAAAATGGATACTATTCAAAGCCAGATGAAGGGCCTAACGTAAATTTTGTTTCTTCTATGTATTTAATCTCTGAGAAATTTGCAATTTTTAAAAGAAAAACGCTAGATTTTATATTTAACAAAATGGATTCCATTCCCCAATCCAGTTGTATTCTTAAGTTTATTTTTTTTCCTTCATATTAATATACTCAGAGGAATACAAAGTATTTACATTTATTTGATAATACAGAGCCAATAAATTTTTTCATAGTAGAACATGGACAGGTGACCAGGGGGCCATTAATAGTGAAAATTTTGAAAAAGTCAAAGCACTCCATCTGGAGTATAAGAAAGTTGCCATTCAGTGTGTAACTCAATGCTGGAGTCTCTCTCTCTCCTATCTTTTTCTCTTATCTCTCCCCTGCTCTCTCTCTCTCTGCTCTTCTCTCCTCTCTCTACTCTCTATCTCTTCTCTCTCTCTCTCCTCCTCCTCTCTATCTCCAATCTAACCTACTCCCGCCTGCCTTTCGCTAAAGGCTATCATTCCATCTCATTCCACAGTTCCACGCGTTGGATTTACTCCTCAGTGTTTTTACTGCACGGCTCTTAAAACAGAGCTGGGGACAGAATGAGTGCGTCTGTTGCTTTCTCATACCCTCCCCCCTCATGCTTCAATTTTTACAGCCAAAATTAATGGCTACAATGATTGTCCTTTCTCTGAATTCTATTCCTTAACCCAATACCACTTTTTCCTGTATATCTCTACTTCGCCTCAGCGCTCATAAGTCCTCCTATTTCTAAAAACACAATGTATATCCTCATGTCAACAATTTTTACGGTAGATGCCTAATCTCTCGTAAGAAACAAATCATAATATCATACTTCTCTGTGGGTCGTGGTGGGTCCTGTGCATGAACTAAAATTAAACTATATATATATATATATTAATATAATATATATATATATATAATATATATATATATATATACTATTATATATATTATATATATATATATATATCATATTATATATATATATTAAAGGAAAGAAGAAAAATGACGCCGAAGACTTTGCGATGTCTGAAGAGCAGAAAACTGCTTAAAACATCCTTTTTCCAGTGTCACAGTATCTGATTTTTGCGCAACAACATTAAGTAAATTAGGATGTTAATATATAGATTTGTGTGTGCTAGTGTGAAATAGCTAATATAGGGAGATTTACAACGGTTATTTTGGTATAATATAGTGTAAACGAGACTCCTAATTGGCGTTAGAGTGTTTAGTGGTTATTAATAAGGTATTTGAGAAAAGTTAAATGGCTTTTAATTTTATTTATTTGAGATAGAATGGGCTATTTCATATGTGTATAATTGTGATCGTTTCTTTAATGTGTAAATGAGAATATTAGTATGTACGTGGTATATATATTAGACAAATTCTCTGAAGTATAAATATATATACGTTAATTATATATGTAGACGAAAATATCTTCATGAAGTATTAATAGTGAAAATTATGGCTTTAATCAAGTGTATGATTCCATTTAAAAGTTTAAAATTTTAAGTTTTATTAGATAATATCTGTCATACTTTTCTATATAAGGAGTAGTATATATTTGATATTTGAGATTTAGTATGTGTGTTCATATTTAACGTATACATATGCGCTAGATCTCTGTTAGATATATACATGGATTTTTAGACTTGGATTTAAGATCAAAGCTAGGTGCTTACAAGACTTGATATAAAATTGTCAATAAGTTTCTATTTAATAGAGTATCGGACTTCAATAATAAACAAATATAAATAGGAACAATAATCGCTCTGACTAAACAAAACACTCTGAAGTTATACGTTGACATTCTACTATTATTCCTCACTTTAAGTATATAAATATGTGCGACTAATTATATGACAAAACAAAATCTCTATCTTCGCTATTCAATATTGCGCTCCATATATCGTTGATTGTCACCAATAGCTTTACAAAATTTTCGTTATAATGGCTCTAACGTTTGGTGGACAATTGTGTGAGAAAGAGAAGCTCCAGTATAAAGGAACGAAAATTTTGTCATGAGAATACAAAGCATCCTTTTACAAACCGTGTACTTATATAAGCTGCTCAGCTGTTGTCATAAAAATGAGATAATAGACATACTGAGTGTCGTTTTTTACAAGTCATAATAATTTTAATTTATAGTTATATATGTGTTACACTCTATATTGTAGTTATCCTTGTATATAATTACCTTAGTCTCATTCTCAATTATGAATATACCAAAGACCTCCAAAAAATGCAGAATAATTATATATATATATACAGAGATAGAGAGAGAGATATGAGTATAGATATGAGATATATAGAGATAGATAATATATGAGATAGTATATATATATATTAATAGTATATATAGATATATATATATTAGTAATAGTATATATAGTAATATATATATAGTATATCATAGTTTGACTAAGCCAGAAAGTGGTGGATGGATGTTGTAGTTACAACAATTTGACAAGCCCGATGGAGGTTGCTTTGTGCGATTTGCGAATGGCAATCTGTTTGGTTTATGGGCGATTACTGGGATCAGGCTCGGAATAAGGCGCCATGGTGGCTTGATTACTAGTCATCGATATATGTACGGTGAATGTCTTAATGTCTAAATCTGTAATCTTTAAAAAAAAGAAACTAATTTTAATAGTTAACAAAAATGAGAAACATTCCAAGGCCAGTTGTAGTCCTAAACTGAGTGAGATTATATTTCTCATAGGTATTTTATCTAAAGGAAAATTGTAATTTTAAAAGAGAAAATAGTAATTTTGTGAAATATTTAGACAAAGATGAGGACTACCAGATGTTGAAGAAGGCGCGAGTTTTTAGGCCTAAATCGATTTTATTTTCTTCAATATGAATTTTATACTTCATAAAAATTTGTAGTCTTTAAAAGAAAGGTACTACATTTTAATAATTAAACAAAATGCGAAGGTACCATTCCAAAGCAAGTTGAGAGGACGCTTAAATTGATTTTATTTTTCTCATATTGTATTTTATCTCTGAGAAATTTGCAATTTTTAAAAGGAAAAATCTAGATTTATATTAACAAAATGGTAGGTTACCATCGAAGCCAAATTGTAGGGCTTAAGTTGGATTTTGATTTTTCCCAATTTGTATTTTATCTCAGAAAATTATAATTGTATTTTAAAAGAAGAATACCTAGATCTGTATTATTTTAGTAAAATGGGAGGTACCATTCCAAAAGCCAGTTGAATGCCTAAATTAATTTTATTTTTCATGTATTTTATTATTTCGGAAAATTTTTTATTTTTTAAAGAAAAATGCGCTTGGCCTCTCGAACAATATGGGTACCATTCCAAGCCAATTGTAAGCCTAACTCTATATTTTTGATTTTTCGTGCAAATGTATTTGAATCTCTGGAAATTTGCGAATTTTTTAAAGAAAACATGATATGATTTTAATATTTTAACAAAATGGGCACCAACCCAAGCAGTGTGGTAGCCTAGGTTGTTTTGTTTTCTCATATGTTTATTTTATCTCCAGAGAAATTTTTAAATAAAAGAGAATACTAGATGATAAAATATTTTTAAAAAATGGGGTACCTTATAGCTTTCATTGCAGCTTAATCGATTTTTATTTTCTCATTATGAATTTAATTTCTGAGAACATTTGCAATTTTTAAAAAGAACACTAGATCTTTGAGAATATTTAACCAAAATTAGTTACCATTCCAAGCAGTTGTAGGCACTAACTTGATTGTTATTTTCTTTACAATGTTATTGTGTGATCTAAGAAGAATTTTTGAGATTTATATAAAGATTACTAGATCGTTACTATTTAACAAAAATATGTACCATACAAAGCCAGTGGTTGGACCTAATTCGATTTTATTTTGACTCATATGAATTTTATGAAAAGAGAAATTTGTAATTTTTAAAAGAAGAATACTAGGATCTTAGTATCAAGCAAAGAATGGGTGTTAGCCACTTTCAGCCGTATTTGAGCAGGACTAAAATCGGATTTTTAGTTTCTTATGAATGAATTTTATCTGTGGATATTTGCAGTTTTTAAAAGAACACTAGATTTTAGATAATTAAACAAGTATGGGTACCATTCCAAGCCAATTGTAGGCCTAACTTGATTTTTTATTTTTATCATATGTATTTTATCTCTAAGAAATTTGCAATTTTTTTTAAAAGAATAATAGATCTTTATATTTAACAAAATGGATATTGCCATTGGCAGAGAACAGAAGTTTGTTGGCCGATGAATTCAATTGTATATTTCTCATTAAGTAACTTTTAAACTATTACAAGTAATCATGCTAAAATCTTGTTCTTTTTCCGTAGATTTTAATATTTAATTAGTACAATCTTGGTTGCAAGACTGTCGTTTATTCTCGTTAAAATTTATCTGCCGCTTTTTTTTCTCAATCAAAAAGTTTTATTTTAAATTCCTTGAACCTTCACACATTCCTGAATATTTTAACAGGATGGGCAAAGTGGTGAAAAATCAAGTTGAGATGACTTAATAAATTCTATTTAATAACAAAAATATGTACTTATATAAACAGCATCAATTTCTTATGGTGTCAAAATAGATTAAAATCCTATTTAAAAGCAGTACGCAATTCGCAGACACCAGTTTGTTAGGCCTTAAAGTCGATTTTATTTCGATTAAATGGAGGACAAGTATATTATTTCTAAGAAATTTGGAGCAAGATTTTTGTAAAGGAGAAATACTAGATCTTAATATTGTGGCCAAAATGGGAGTACCATTTTCCAGAACAGCTTGAAGGGCCTAAATTAGATTTTATTTTTCTATAGGTATTTTTATCTCTGAGAAATTCTGCAATTTTTTAAAAGGAAAACGGCTAGATTTTAATATTAACAAAATGGGTACCATTTCAATCCAGTTGTATTCATAAGTTTATTTTTCTCCTCATATGTAATATATCTCAGAGAATACAAAATATTTACATCTATTGATTAATACAGAGTACCAATAATTTTCATAGTTTAGAACATGGGAACAGGTGACCAGGGGGAGCATAATATGAAAATTAAAAAGAAAGCATGCCATACATTGCATATAAGAAAAGCAGTGACATTCCAAGAGTAATAGGGTTATTAAGATTTTGGGAGAGGAATGGAGGATCTGCCAGAGAGGTTGTTGAGGTAGGACTCGATTGCATACATTTGATACCAAGCCTTTCTAATTTGTTTAGTAGTAGGTTGGGTATCAATTATATATTGACGAGCCAAATTTGGGGTTTTTAGTAGTATAGTGAGATATTAATGTTTAGAATGGCATGTGTTACCATAACGATTAGTAATTAATGTGACAATGTGAAGTATATGGGTATGGATAGAGAGTGAAGTAGAATATAATTATAGAGATGTGAGAGGAGTATTATATTGATATATATAGATAGAATATATTTAGTTTTTAGCTAGATTAATAAATAGTGATATATGTATGGGTAATATATATATAGAGATAGAGTATAGAGAGTAGATATATATTAGTATATATATATATATATAT